>KN489611.1:25499-68628 GCA_000787155.1 Scartelaos histophorus
TTTTAGTTCAGTCATTTGTAACAGGACCACAGGGTCAAGTGCAGTGACCTCCTTTGAAACAGATACAACTGCTCTGAAGTAAAACTACTTAAAAGTCCATTCATCAATATCATTTTAAGAACACTTCACAAAGAAAAAATATGCTAGAAAGAAATGAAAGAAAATGTACGAGATTTAAACAATCAAATACAAATAATAAGCCTTTATACAACAAAATCTAAGCCATGTTAAGATTCCAATCTGGCAACGCAAGTCAGACCACTGAAAATCTTGTAATACTCAGAATAAGTGCACTGTAATTACACAAATCCCAAAATACTGCATTGAGTGGGTTGCATAATTGAACCTTATTATTTTTTAAAAGAAGGAAAATACACAAATGCCAGGCCTAAAAGAGCGGTCATTGTATTTCAGAAAAAAAAAACTGTAATTCTGTAGTTTGACTATTTGTTTAGCCCAAATTAAAATATGATATAGTTTGGGTTTAGATCTTGTTGTATGTAGAAATCCAAATATTACCTTTAGTGGCACTTGATGTGAAAGGTTTGAGAGACACCTGTATAGCATATTCATTGCATCTTTTATTAAAAGATGCTCTGATTGTGTATTTATATCTGCAAATAAAGACACTTAAAAATCCTATTTTACACAAAACTGGCTCTTTAAGCAATGTTTAATATAATATAATATAATAATATAATGTTTAACTGGAGATGACAAAACTGGCTCTTGTGAGCTTTAAGCAATGTTATAATGTTACCTCATCAAACCATACCTGGAGATGTGTTTTGTTTCATTCACACATGAGTAAACCTTTATTATTAGCCTGTTTACACCTCCAGAGCTAAAAATGCTCTGTTTCACCTTGTGATGTCATGAAGCCATAGATTTAGAGCTACCTTTTACCTTATGTTCAGTAGAGATTGGCAATTCCAGATCTTAAATTATCCAATTGATTCTAATGAAGCTGTATGGAATTTCAAAACAAAGAGGAACACTTCACCTGTGTCATCACACGACATCACAAGGTGGAAGAGAGTTTCTGTGAGAAGAGAAGAACTAAATATGCACTGTTATGTGTGAATGAAACAAAACACAACTCCGGGTGTATTTTTGATGAGGTAACTATATTATAGAATAGATCAGAAAAGAGTGCAATATGGGCCCTTTAAATTATTGAAGATAATTAGCTGCATAGAAAGAAGAAACAAGTAGACTGAAATGAATTGAAATCAATAAATGGAAAATATAAATGGCCGAAGCAGCCATCAGTAATATTATGTAACCACTTCCCTTGGCACATACAGTAAGTGCTAATAGCCAATTTACACAGGAAACAGTAGAGGACAAAAGGTGAAAAGATGTTGAGGTGTTGACATGATTACAAATGAACTGGTCTAGTTGAATGTATTGGGAGCAGTCACTGGAGCGAGGAGGCCTTTGTGCATGGGATCTCCGGTAAAATGCTTTCAGCCAATCAGAGCAAACCTGGTATTGTTAGCCCCTCCCCCTGGATTAGTTAGACTTATAAAAACAGGGTTCAAAGTCATCACCACATTTTACTAGGCCTAAATAACCTCAACCAGACGTGAAATTGCATTCAATTAGTCTATTTTAGTTCCTCGTCTCGCCAGTTTCAGACAAGAGCTTTTATTTTGATCTGAACTAGTTGAACTACATAGTATCATTTAGGTATAGCTTTATTTAGATAGCTCTATAGAAAAGCATATAACTTCTATCTATCTCCTTCATAAGACCAAGTTACAAGTCAGATCTGCAAAGAGGTGACCCTGGTAACGAAATAAATGCAATATAGGTAAGATTAATAAGTTACTGTTTGAGATTCCAGGCAAAGCAGTGACATCCCCATGGAGAAAAGCAGTTGACAAACCCCCACCAGAAAAGTTATACAATGCTTTATTGAAGGGTGCATTGTGTAACTTTTGTAGTGGAGGGTTTGTCAAATACTTTTCGCCATAGAGACATTATTGTTTTGTCTGGAATGTTTCACAGTATGGTATTAAACCTTGATATCCTCATGGAGACCAAACCAGACCAAGTTACAGGCCAGATCGGTGGAGAGGTAACTTATTTTTTCAGTTATAAAATCAGTTGTAAATGAATACATGTGAGGAAGAGCTGTTTAATGACATATGGTGGAACATTCCAGGCAGAGCAATGAGATATCCATGGAAACAAGCAGGTGACAAACCCCCAAGCAAAAAGTTATGTAGCGCACCTTTAAAATATATCTAATTACAATTGTAAAACTCCCTTCACAGGTGAATAATGTATTGCAAGTCTATAAATACAGGCTGTGCACCTAAAGCTTTGAAAGGACAAGCTCATTATGATAATCCTGAGTGCAGTGAACTGAATGAATGGTATCGTCATGGCAACAACTACTGGGAAAGTTACAGAGGAGTTGAGGGGATTTTGGGGCGAGTGATGAAGCATACAAAATTTAGCTTAGTTTAAAAATGTGGAGATATTTTATTTATCAAGAGGAGAATGTCACAACCATAGTCAAAAAACTTATAACACTTATTATATTATATATTTTTTTTTTTGTTATGTGGTCAACTTTTTTTTCTTGGTTATTTTATAGATTTTAATGGACCTGTTTTGTATGTATTACTCTAGAATAATGTACTTGTTAAGAAAATGGGCCCAAGTAAAAAGTTAAAACATAGGCATAGTTAAAACAAGAAATAAAAAAGTTTAAAAAATATACATATATAAAGCCTACTTAAACCTACTTAAAACTACTCAAATCAAAATAGACATTATTTAAACAGTATTTAAACTCTAAATTCAGATACACTTTTTTTTACAGTGGAATTATTGGCTATAATTTGCATTTAAAAAGCATCAGATCACAAGGTTGTCAGCAGTTCTGAAGGTTACTCTGGGTAGTGAGAAAATCCCATGTAAAGTAATGGGGAAGAGTGAACCAACAGCGTTACATATGAACACAGTGTATTTCTATATCTACTCTCTCTGTTTACTCAAACACATGTGTAGTCCCTCCTCCCCATCCCAGTGTCCTCTTATAACCACAAGCTGTGATGCAGTATTCTCCTCTCCCCTCTCCTCTACTTCTTCTCTGCATCGTAGTGCCGCATGCAGCAGCCTTGTCCTCTGCGTCTCCCCTTATAAAACCTCCCCCCTCAGCACTATCCTACCCCCAACAGCCCCAGTCTGTCCAAACCTATGTCCACTCCTCTTTTATCCAGCTAGCACAATACGCCAACAACAAAAGCCATTCACAACAGTATGATCGAGCAAAGCGTGCTGCAAGCGGGGGTAGATCACAAGATTACTCGCAAGAAAAACTGGGAAATTTCAATTATTATAATTATTGTGTTTCATTATGAGGAGGAAGTCCAGATAAAAGGGAGGGGTTGAAATCAAAACAAGGCGGTCCAAGGATTGCATGGTCATGACACGAGGAAGTAAATACCCCATAGGCTGAGTTTGCACGTCATGGTTTAGTCCTGATGACTTGGTTTGGTTCTGTTCTTAGTCCAGGTTTAGTGTAGGTTTAGTCCAGGTTCAGTTCAGATTTAGTCCAAGTTCAGTTCAGATTTAGTCCAGGTTTAGTCCAGCCTTGGTCCCAGTTTTGATCACTGTAGTACCTTTGAGGGAGAAGATCTCATGTTGAATAGACCGCGCAGAATCCATGCCGAAAACTCCAAGATGCTAGCTCCACACGCAGTTAGCGTCAGTGTTGTTTCCAAATGGGAATAGGGCAGTTTTCCTCCTCCTCTCTCTGCCACATGGACTTGGCAGAAGCACAGTTTAGCTCTCTGGTTTTCTCCCTCTCTCACTCACACTCCAATATAATCCAAGCCGCGAAAAAGAGGAACTATGAAGGGAGCCAGCACACACCTCTCCTGTCTCCCCCTCCTCCTCATCCCAGCCTGGCGTGGTCCTGTCTCAGCCCCGTGGAGGTTTAACTCTCAGGGAGGTGCCATAGCCAATTGCAGCCGTCAGAGCCGCAGCATCAGTGTCAAGAAATGTCAGGCTGCTAGAGAAGCCAGGATGTATGCACGGACGTGGCATATGGGTGTGAATTATAATATGATCAGTCATCTATAAAGGGTACATGGCACTAATGAACCCACTTAATAAAATTGACTTCACGAATGATTTAACAAATGACTGTGATATGACTCAGCAGTCTGTCTGCAGCAGTGAATTCTGCATGACAAACTTCAAAGAGCTGAAAATATGTGATTTAAGTATTACAGGTGAAAGTTACTAATTGTTGGATTTGGAGATATGCAAATTGAGATGTCTGTCCATAATAATAAAAAGACTGTTTATCTGCTTTTTTGTGTTGAATTTTGCATTTCACTTTTCAGCCATGACATTTAGATGCATGTTTCAGCACACGTTAAATGTTTTTAATGTGCAAAAAATGTGGGGGGTATTGTATCTTTGGTATTGTACTTTACATCAAAACTATCCAGTGTTTGATGCTCTAAATGTCATTTTGTTGCTGTCTTTGACCATGACAATAAAATCTTGAATCTTGAAGATGACCTTAATGTTGTCAAAATATTGTCATCAAGTCCAGGTAAATCCCAATAATGCCCAGACCTTTTTTGGGGCTAGCTCATAGACTACTACACTGTATTGAGCATGTGCTTGATTATTTTTAACAGTCCCTTTACTAGTGCAATTGTTAACCTTTAGTCTTTCTTAATGTTTATTACAATAACTCAAAAATGGAGAACTAAGAAAAAAGAGAAAAGCTGAGTGACTGTAAAATTAAAATGTAAAAATATACAAGTCTATGTTCAAACAAACCAAAAACGGTTTTCTTCCAGCTCTGAATCTAAAAAGTCATCCAAAACTTTCTCAGCTGTTTTCTCTTACACAAAAAATAACTTCAATATTTCACTTCACCAAGACCATGAATTCCACTTTCAAAATAATAAGAAAAAATCCCTTAAGGTGCAATGGGTAAATTTTCAAGTAGAGGATCTGTCAAATGCTTTTCTCCATGGAGATGTTATTGCTTTGTTTTGGAATGCCACAGTGTGGTATTAAACCTTTATATTTTCATGGAGACCATACCAAACCAAGCTACAGGTCAGATCTGTGGACAGGTAACACTACTCCCAGTCAGAATGCTTGTTTTTCTAGGCATTTTTGAGCTACTGTCATACTGTGGAACATTAAAGGCAAAGCAATGACGTCCCCGTAGAAACAAGCAGTTAGTCAATGCACTTTTGACTATAAAATTAATCCTCTACACATTATCACTCAACAATATTATTATTTTAGCCTCACAAAGACTAAAACAGAACAAAATGTAATAAGACCCTAAATATTAGCTATGACCTGCCCCAGCTGCATGTGTCTCACTGTGACAAAGATGTGCAGAATTTAACACTGCCCTCTCAATCTCACTGTATAAAACATTAGGTAGCTGCTAAACAGTGTGGGAACGGAGAAATAGGAAACCATAGTAGAGACATGTAGTGAAGTATGTAGTAAGTACCAGTATAAGACCATGGGCGTGTATTTCGTACGCATAATATTGCTGGAAGAACTTAATGACCCCTTTCAGTCAATATCAGCAGGATCAATAAGTGCTTTGGGCAGGAGATATCTGATACAGCAGAAATGAACCAGAGGAAGATGGAGCACTACAGAACTCGTACAGTAGAAATATAGCACAACCAAAGTATCTTTAAAGGTGCACTGTGCAACTTTTCTGCTGGAGGGTCCCTCACCTGCTTGTCTCCATGGAGATGTCATTGCTTTCCCTGGAATATTCCATAGTATGACATGACATGTCTATCATGCATTTATTCATTCTGCGTGTTTCTATTGCTGAAATATACAATCTTTCTCTCTGTGAATAGGGTTGCATCTCCACAGATCTGACCTGTAATGTAGCCTGTGGTTCTCGGACTGTGTACCAGTTGTTCTTTTGAATTTCAATTAAGAATATAAACTATTTTTCAGGTAAGTTCTTCTAGCAGCATCAGTTCTGGGGCATAAACCAGAGAGAATAAAATATCAAAACTGGAATAGGCACAATGACTGTTTTTTGATTGGTACTATTTGAAATGAACTCTAAATTAAATATTGGAAATAAAAGGAAATTCTCTATTCAAACAATCAATAAAACCTTATTTATAAAGCACTTTTCATACAAAAATGTAACACAAAGAGCATTATGAGCCACTATTTGTTAAAAATTCATGACATCAGTTACTTCAAATTATAAAGTATTATGGTAGATTATCACAACTCAAAAATGTCAGTTTCATTTTGGTAATAAGGAAGGCTTCATACCACAGACTGTATATAATAAAGTCAATTATTTTTTATATACTTATACTTCTTATATTCTTGAGTATCTTATACTTGATACTCAATACCAATTTTGTATTTTAGAATAAAATGTAACTTCCAACACAATTTTTTTTCTTAAATATTACCATGTAGTCTTATGCTAGTTCTGATATAGAGTCCAATCTAGCAACTTCCATAATTGTATTTGTCTTTTAAGATACCTTATTTTGATGCAATTACCCTAATTTGCAGTAATTAAAGTTCTCCAAATAATAAATTAAACTACATAAACATGAATAGGGCAAAATAATCTTGTTCTCAAATGTTCTGTAATTTGTACATCTGGGTTTATTCACCAAAGTAAAGCTTCAATGACAAAAACAAAGTAGCACATGTACAAAGACAAGGCTGGGTTTGATCACTGGATTAGTAATGAAGCTATTATAGTAAACAGGCTCTCAGACAGAGGACTGAGACCATCTGTCTACAACATGTTAATCAATAAAACATAAGCAGTGAGCAGTGTGAGCAAATACAGAAGCAGATTCCTATAAAG
Organism: Scartelaos histophorus; assembly: GCA_000787155.1. Taxonomy (NCBI): domain Eukaryota; kingdom Metazoa; phylum Chordata; class Actinopteri; order Gobiiformes; family Gobiidae; genus Scartelaos; species Scartelaos histophorus. The sequence continues at coordinate 32,371 of KN489611.1, forward strand.
CAATATTAGGAATATAAGTAATACTAGGAATTGTCTTGCATTTGTAAAAAAAACTCAAATGAATCTATTAGTGAAATGTACTGAATCTAACTGACAGTAGCTTTCATGTGTCTTTCTCCAAACAACAAAAACATCTCGTGACTGCTGAATGAAACAAGACAGGAGTCTATTCAAATCTGAAGCCAGTTTTTGCGATGTTACTTGACTTGGAAGAATGAACAGCGAAACATCTTCATTTAAAATTTTTGTCCAGTTGAATAATATATTGAATATTTCTTTTCCTCATGCGATTTTTACTTCTTTGGAGTGCCTGCATTTTGTTGTGTTTGATGGTTTGATCCTTTTTTCCATGAGCACCCTCTACCTGTTCTCACTGATTGAAACACCTGCAGCAAACAGCCACCTTTTTCTTTTTTTCTTTTTCTACTTGACTTGAACATAAACCAAGGCTAAACCAGGTCTAGATCAGAGCTATAATGTGTCTCTCTCGCTCTCCTCTATACTTTCTTCTCACTCCCTCTTTCTCTCTACTACTCTCTTCACAATCTCCCTGTCTTTATCTCTCTGCCTCTCTATCCCTCTCTCTCTCTTTCTACCATCCCTCTGTCTCTCTTTCCTTATCTCTTTCTCTCCCCCTTTCTTTTCCCTCTTCCCTCTTCTCTCTCATAGGTGTGAATATGATTGGTGCTTTGGTCGGAGCTGTTATCAAACTCTGAGTGCAGCTGTTCAAATGAAAACAGCTCCACACATCAGTCTGGGTCAGAGTCTAAAAATACTCGTCTTACTATCGATACAGCCTCTTCTGTTACAGACGCAGGGACGGGAAGAGGCAACGGAATTTTAAAGGTGCACTGCGCAACTTTTCTGGTGGAGGGTCTGCTACCTGCTTGTCTCCATGGAAATGTTATTGCTTTGTCAAGAATGTTCCACAGAGTTCTCTATGAAAATGAACTACCTTGAGAAAAACTAGACAGTCATAGTCTTTATGAATGAAAGGTAAAAATCAATTAACTAATCTGAACAATCCAATTAAAGGTAATTGACCAATTCTGATGTTGTCTAAGACTTAAGCCACTTTTGTACTCAAACTGTATAAAGGAACTGACGTTCGGCGCCAGCCACATAAAGCTCATGATGCTGAGTGAATTTAAAGCCAGGTCCTTATTAGGAAAAGGAATTTATTAACGGATGAGAGAGCAAAATAAAACACCGGCATTATGTACAGCGGATTAATACAAACATTTTAAGGCCAATATGACAAGGTTCACTGGAGCAGTTACAAAGAGAGGGGTGGCAATTTTTCAATGTAAAGTCAACTGGAGCCAAAGTCGATGGAGCCATAAGCATCCCCATGTTCACTTCCTATTTGGAACATGGTGGTTGCAAAGTGAGCTGTATATCCACAGTCTGCAGTTGTACTTGATACATTTGCATATACCTTATCACTTCCAGTTGGCTCAATCTAAGCCTTTTCCTTCAACTTACAAGCCTAATACCTGCCATTACTGCAAATTGTGCACTGCAGACAAGTTTATGGGACCAGAAAGTGCAGTTTTAAAGTTTTACATAGCCCAGACAGCAACAAGATCATAGCAATGGGACAAATGCGCAACGTTATTTGAAAGTAAATGAATGCCATCACCAGACCAATCAATGTTGATTGGGCTGCAGTAGTTTGAGGTTCACCAACCTAAAAGATGCCAGAATGAATCTGCTTGGACCAGTATACTGTCAATCCAGGTTAAAAATAGTTCTGTTAAGGTGGTCTTATGACACTTTACATATCAGATATTTGAAGTGTTCCCATTATTTCTATGTATTTTCAGATCTCGAATGTAGCTCTCTCAGTTCAAGTATGTTCATAATTACACTTTATTGTGTTTATACCTCCAACCTCCAAAGGCCGAGAATTGCAAAACCCTCTGGTCCAGACCCACATTCCTGCATTAGCCCTGTTCACTGCTCCTCACTGTGCCTTTGTTCCACTCAAAACACTGGGCTTAGGTGTGGAGAAGACAGGGGACTTAACAGGAGGCAAAATCATAAAATTGAGCAACAGTAAAAGTGTGGTAGACTGTATTTAAAATTCTGTATTCTTAAAAAAATAATTCAATATAAAAACAAAATGCAGTTACATCAGAAAACGAATAAGTTTAGGCTAGGCCAGTCTATTACTAACTTAATGCAATTCTTTATTTTAAAGGTGCATTGTGCAACTTTTCTGATGAAGAAAAGTTGTCTGCCCCCTGCCTGTGTTCATGGAGATGTTATTACATAAACCAAGGCTAAACCAGGTGATGGACCCTAAAAATTTAAATTAAAACATGTGATAGACTGAAAGGAATGACAACAAATCAAAACAGTGGATATTTATATTTTGCTGACTGTCCCAATACTGGAGATTAAATTGGACTCAAAATCTCCATTGACATTTTTCTGTACCCTGCAGGAATGACACAGCACAAACCACTGCAGTCAGTCCAGCGTTCGGACAGCCACTCCCTTTTTAAATTCAGTCTAATTCAGTCTCCTGCTTCTTTTATTACTGCGAAGGACACAGTCACTGTGGATACAATGACAGTTTGTATCCATGTTTCCTGGAGATTCATTTTTAACCAGACCTTTTCTCTGCTTCTGACTTCATCCTCCTCAAGATTACTAAAACATTTTTGAAGGGCCCATATTTTTATGATCTATGTTATAATATTGTTTCCTCATTAAAACTATATCTGCAGTTGTGTTTTGTTTCATTCATATATGTTACAATTAAATCCTGCATATTTAGGTTGAGTTCATAAGGAAACACTCTGTTCCACCTGGTCATGTCATGTGGTAATGCAAGAAGTGCACCACTGTGTTTTTAAACTCCATCCACCTTCATTGGGATCATTTGGATAATTTCAACCCTGGAATTGCCAAACTCTACTAAAAAACTAAAAAACTAAAAGTAAAAAGTAGTTGTAACATCACAAGGTGGAATAGAACATTTTCAGCTTTGGAAATGTAGAGAGACATAAAGGTTACTCAACATGTGTGAATAAAATAAAACACAATTACATGTATCATTTAGAGGAGGTAACAACATTATAAGATGCTTAAAGCTCACAAGAGTCAATTCTGCATAATATTGTTTCTTTCACAAAATCACTCACTATAATCACTATTGATTATAGTGGTGCGTTGAAACCAGAGGGAAAGTCAACAGTGGACCGCAAAGGGTGAACTGATAAATGCATTGATCTTCTGTCATTTAAAGCCTAATAAAAGAAGACACATCCGGTTTAATTTAAACACTATGTATAGAGGGGGTCCTTACATAACAGTAGGCAGCTGTTGGTCACTGCATTGGGGAAGACTCTAATCCTTGTAAATCTCTTCTCATTTACTGCAGTGCCCTTCTGTAAACAGCAGGGTTCAGATCACTTTACAGGAGAAATCTCGCAAGACAGTAAGGCTGGGGCGTATGGCAATAAAAATAAACGAATGATCTGACTACTGTGACAATAAACCAAACTGGTAAAACTGTGTAATGTTTTTTTAATGGTGCAATATGTAACTATGTTCTCGTGGGGAGAAGAATAGAACAGAATATTATGAGACAGAAGTAGGTACAACATATGCATTATTAAAGTGCATGTTACAGTGCATATATTTAAAGTTATTTTTTTTTAAAGTGCATTCTTTACTGCTCAAATTGACTTTTCAAATTTCAATTTTTTATTTTTTTTTTAAACTGGGTGTGGGCTTGCTTCTCAACAAATATGACCAGTAAGTTGGCCTGATGGCATCGCCTGCTTGTCTCCAAACAGATAGTATTAAGATCATTTTAATGCTTTTGATCAATTCAGTTAAAGTAATGCAATCATACTCTCCACCTTTAATGAAACTCAAACCAACACTTTTTCCACACCCATTCCTCTTATTGATACTTTGCAGTGGCATCAAGCTGGGGGTGTTCTACATATATCTCTAATCTCTAAACAATGCACCATTAGCAAAGAGTTTTATGATTGTCTGAAAAAAATAAAAAATAAAAAATTCAGGAGCCTGTGATGTGAGAGTTCATGGTGCTGTTTAGGTGTTTAATTTTTAACATAAAGTGAGTGACTAAAACTGAAAAACTGTTGTTGTAATGCTAGTTAACTTGTGACAATAATTTTATGTGCAAGACGCTTGTTTAACAGCATAAATCAGATCACCTGTTGTAGTTCCAGCTAAATCAATTCTTTATGGTCAGATAGGAATATAAAGCAGAGATTAAAGTCTAACAAAGCCACAGACAGAGAAGAGCCCACAGTTAGCAAAACACCTCCAGGGAATGTTGATGACATCAGCTGCAAAGTATCAATTGTGCAGTGATGTTGCATTGTGCGACAGTTTAACACAGAGCCAGAGACAGTGGCTCATGTTTGTAGAGCAGATGTGAAACAGACTGAGATGGTGAGGTCGACCTGTCGAGCTGCTGTGAAATCTCAGAGCAGTGACACTTCTGTTCACTGCTCAGACCTGGAACCACTGCAGCAGCTGGGACATACAGAGTGAGGGAAGGGAATCAGGTATAAGATATTGCTGGGCTAACAAATACAATACTCCCTACTGTACGTCACAATATTACCATTCAGTAATAAAAAAGCATGGTTTAAAGGTTCTATATTGAATCTTGAGAGCTTTTAGCCATATTATAATGTTACCTCCTCAAAAACATACTCAGAGTTGTGTTTTGCTTCATTCACATGTGATCCTTTATTATTAGTCCGTCTACCTCTCAACTCAAAATGCTCTGTTCCACCTTGTGATGTCATGAAGCAATAGTTTCAAATTAACAGCTCCTTTTTGTTTAAATACATAGATGATATTGTATGAAAATGTTCACATTGATGGACAGTGGGGGTGTAAGAAAAAAATGTATTTAGTGATATATCGTGATACTTCACTGCACAATTCTCAAATCGATTCAATGGATCGATTTAAAAAAACAATCATTTTATAATAATTTTTCACAAAAATTCATTAGTTACATTCATACATAGTCCTAATGATTTAAAATATTAATTAAAATATATATTTCATACAATTTTGTTCTTCTGAAGGTATAGTTGACTGTATTATTAGATGTAATTGTTGATAAATCACAATATATCGTCCACTGTTTTAATACTGGGATATATTTTAATATATCGAATCGTGACATGTGCATCATGATACGTATCGCATCATCAGACTCACGACAATGCACGCCCCTAATGGACAGTATATCAACAGTTCATAAAAAGCAAATAGTTGTTTTTGTTTTAATTTAACATTGTGAAGTCAGTCAAAATATAAGTTTGAAATTATTATGCAGTGACAATACCACAGAAACTCTACTTTCAAAATATATGAATAAAAATACTACTCATTTGCAGTATGTGGTTCAGAAGGCAGTAGTTCACACATAGTACATAACTAACGCTCAGAATCTATTTTTGACGAGGAGCTCCAGTTGCAAGAAACTGATCTGAGGCGTGAGTGGAGAGAGAGAGACGGGCTTTCTCAGACTGAGAACTTCAAATTAGACATGAGAAAGAACAGCATAGAAAATATGAATATGTTTAAATCTATCTTACATTCTCCTTGTGTATCTCGTTTATTTAGGGTTTTTTAATCTCCAGATATCAGATAAATCAAATGCATCCACAATGTTATTATGAGTTTAAGGATGGTAATTTAAGGCACATTAAAGCATTAAAGTCTCCTATAATCATTTCCTCCAGTTTTAATTTTATTTAACCTTAACCTTTTATGTTAACCTAAGAATAAGACAGTGTTCTTGTGGATCCGTTTCCACTGAACCTAATTTAAAGTTGAAATGTTTCTTTATCAGTATCATAACACCTTTTGAGTTACTGTGGCCATGTGAAAAGAAAATAGGACCAGCCCACTCTTTTTTCCATTATTCTATTTTTTTATTTATCGAGTGGGTTTCTTGAAGGCAGCAGATTTCAAGATGTCCAAACTTTATTGACTGCAAAACTTTCTGAATTGCATGTTATTATTATCTATATTTTTTCTGATAGAAAACAGTAAAACATTGGCACAGATTTGATTGGAAAAATTAGAAGATCTAAACTGCCTTTTGCATATGCATTATGATATGATATGATATGATTTGTAAGAAGAGCATTTTGAAGGTGTCACCAATTATAAATAGTATCAACAACTGAAGAAAGAAATTTACTCACTTGAAATGTTTTATTGCAAAACACAAAAGGAAAACACAATTAAATGAAACAATATTAAGATCTGTGCACAGTACATTGAAAAGACGATGAGGAATTCCCTCAATCCTTGTTTTGAATGACACCCAGTGGTGGTCAAATGGACTGCATTGTTCAGGTTCACACACTGAGGAGGTCAGAGCAGCGTTTCAGAAGTACATCATGATACAGTTTAGTTCATATGGCCTTTATTAAGCTATTTTTGGGTTCATGTTATAACGTTGTTATCTTATCAAAAACATACCTGAGTTGTGTTTTGCTTCAATCACACGTTTAACACTAGGGATGGGACAAGATCTCGTGCCATAAGATTGTTCACACATGACAAAAATGATCTCATAAGATTTAGTATTAGATAAATTATCAAAAGAAACACCCAGAATGAATAAAAGCTAGATGGATATGGTTAATGTCATGCCACGGATCATTCCAGGCTAACCAATAACATCTCCATGGAGACAAGCAGGTAGCGGACCCTCCATCAGAAAAGTTTCCTCTGTGTCTAGTGCACAGAATGATGTGAGTCTGACCTGTGATGACCCTGGACACGCCCCTGGTATGTGTCACAATATTTAAAGCGGTGCCGCATGTTTTACAGTCAGAGATGTGTCCACTCACTTTTATAACTCAGTCTGAATTTAACCACACTTCATCAGGCCCAAAGGAAATGCCCTGTCACCTGCTCCCAGCACTTCAGAACGTCATCACGTCAGTGCAGACAGAAATAACTCCTGTTTACTCACATGCACATGTTAATCAAACAATATTACAACCACAAAAGAGGACTGACTAAACAATTAAGTCATGGGAGTTGGACAGGTATTAGACTGAAAATGAGGAGACAGTCAGTTAGATTATAATTATTGTGAAAAGGACATATGAATCAAAGGTGATCTAAACCTTGCACAGCAAATGGATTCTCTCGATATATGAGACTTCACAAACACACAAAAATCCATCTTGGCACCTGCCAAGGCGAAAAGGCAAAAGATGGAGGGCTACAGAGCACACAGAGCAGCACTGAGGCTGGTGCAGAAGCCAAAGGCAAAGTCCCTTTCCAAGCGCTTTCAGCGAAGGCCATCCAAGATTGATAATGTGTAGCAGTTCAGAGTGACACACATATCAATCTGGGGTGAGCCAGTTTATGGGGAATCTGTTCCTGAATCTGTTCCCCAGTTTAACCAGCTTTGAAGGAAATGCAGAGGAAAACCATATTATTTATTTTACCTTCCTTAAACCTTAACGTATCCAGCCAAACTTATATAATTTATATTTTACTAAAAAAAACTTGCGGGCACACAGCAGGCATACAGCAAGCAGACAGTGGACAGACACCGGACAGCAGCGGGCACACAGTGGACACACAGCGGGCACACATCAGGTACACAGCGGGCACACAGTGAACAAATAATAGGGACAGGGACAATAGGGATCAGACAAACAGTAGGCAAATCAGGATTATCAATGTGATGCTGAGCATTAGTTGAAAACATCTCCTTCAGGTGTAATGTATTTTTTCATTGGGCAAGTTGTTAAAACCAAGAACTGAAGTCTTGTACAGTATGAGCTGAGACCTAAGCACCAGGCCATAGTTTAGTTTAGTCTAGGCTGACTACTGTATGGAGAATGCACAGCAAACTGTAATTCAAGATCTAGGCTGACTACTGTATGGAGAATGCAAAGTATAGGATGTATGAGGATGAAATCCTCAGAGGAGTAAAAACAGTGTCTCTTTCACTTAGTCTAAGAGATAAGAGGGAGAGAGTCCAGCTGTTGGTGCCTCCTCCTCATGTGATGAAATCAACCTGATTTTACTCACTATAGAACCAGCTGCTCCATTCACAAACTCAGAAGTCATGTGGTGACAGGAAAAGGAAGAGGAGTGCACATGTCATATCTTGAGTATCTTGATACCCCTCTAATATTAATTAATAGTGAGAGGGTTCATTTCTGGGCCCAGGAGACCATGGGGTCCGGTACAACAGACCCCTCTGACCATCTCTGTCGACTCCCCTGGTTGAGATAAATGAGAAATTACACTAAAATCACCAACTAATGTGGATCACTTTTTTGTGTTCCTTTAAATCAATTCTTTTAGCAGCATTTTATTATAAAGAATATACGCAATATTAAATTTTTTCACATCTTAAAAAACATTCACAACAGCCAATATTTCTCTTATCAGCCCACCTCTATAGAGTATATATAGCACCGTTGTCTTAACTGGTCATTAGCATTGTTCAGATTGTGATTGTGTATCAAATAAACAATCTGGCTCAGGCTTGGAAAGTCTTGAATCTTCACTGAAAACTTAATACTAGTTAAAGAGCCCATATTACGGTATTTTCTGATCTATGTTACCATGATTTGTGTTTTGTTTACACACATGTTTAACACAAAAATCAAGTTTTTCTCTCAAACTAAAAACACTCTGTTCCACTTTGTGATGTCACATGGTAATACTGTGTTTTTAAACTTCATACACCTTCCCTAGAATCATTTGGATAATTTCAGAATTGCCTGGAATTGCCAATCTCTGCTTTGGAGATGTAGACAGGCTAATAATAAAGGAATATTTAAAGGTGTGAATGAAATAAAACACAACTCCAGGAATGTTTTTGATGAAGTAACAACATCCTTACATGGCTTAAAGCTCACAAGAGTCAGTTTTGTGTGATACAGGACCGTTAAGGCTTCTATTCCTGCTTTATGTGTTGTGTCAGTGTTATACCATGGGTTTCTATTGTTTTATTGTTCAAACTATATAATATGTATGAATGTGTTCTGGATTCCTGTTATAGGCAACATTTTGGGGACTTTTCACCATTCAAATTGGAGGATATTTTAGTTTTCAAATTTCTAATTGCTATGGCAATTTTTTACTGTTCTAAAAACCCATAAGGCAGCTGTTTTTTGTGAGGTTTTTCATTCATTCTTAATAAACATTCAGAAAGTCATAAACAACTACATATATAAACAACATAAACAACTATGAAATAAATGTTGCTGAATACCAGTGTATTCAGTTGCTGTTAATACACTCACCCAAATGCTATCATAAAGAGAGATAATTATCAACTACAAAATGGGAAACTTGATAAGGTTGTCACAGCTGTTGGTTTGATTCATTTTCAGTGATAAAATCACCTCTGACATTTTGACCCCGACAAAGGCTTTATCCAAAATACTGCATTTTATGGGGTTACCATTAAAGATCCTATATTGTAAAAAAAACTCTTGAATGTTTAGCCATGTTTTAATACTGTTACCTCCTCAAAAGAATATCTGAAGTCAAGTTTTGTTTCATGCACATGTTTGAGTAATCCTCTATTATTAGTCTGTTTACATCTCCAAAACATCATCAAGTTATCATCACTCAACGGACCATGTTTTCAGTACCAACCTCTGTAACTGCCTGTGTGAGCAATGGATTGCATTTGTAAAAATAAAACTTTACTTAAGGGTGCACTATGTAACCTTTCTCATGGAGGGTCTGCCTGCATGTCTCAGTGGTAATGTTATTGCTTTGCCAATCTGGGTCAACAGTCTAAGTAACCAATCACATTTCTTCATAGGAAAGGTCAATTTCTTGCACAAGGATATAACAAAGTTATTGCTTCTGTAGCCACAGCTGGCTTAAGGCTGACTGACAATATAAATGGCTGCTAATTTGGGACAACAATCTCAGTAATCCCCACCAATCAAATGCATAGTATACGTGGATGAAGTGTCTTGCCCAAGGACTACACAACCACAGCAACAACAACAACTGTCTGCAGAGTTGGGATTGAAAAACTCAAATGACAACTCTGCCCACCTGAGCCAAATGCAAATATTTGGCAGCTACAGTAGAACCAATAAGTTGTACAACCACCTCTCATTCAAACTCCTGTCTCTTTACTTCAGACCATCACAGATCAAATTCTTAATATTTTACCTTTGTATCTCTCCCGGACATTCTCATAGGCCTGCACGTAGTCCTGCTCCTCTGGCAACCTCTGTCCAGGGTCCAGTATGGGCATGGAAACAGCTTGACTCATAATATTTCAGCTTTATTTTTAACAACTTTATCTGCAGACTTCACTGATAGCTTCCCTATGGTTGCACAGTGCTGCTGCTGACCTGTAAGAGCCAGTGCCCAGAGTCCCACTATGGCCATCTAAAGCAGTATATTTGAGTCCTGTCCCGTACCACTCCCCTCATGCGCTTGAGAAATACCCCAACACATGCCGGGACCCTCCCCCTTAAAGGCGCAGAGGAGAAGGAGGCTATGCAAAATTAAACACCAAATTCAAACCCCGCCCTGGATAGCACAGGGAACTTCACACTATGTAAAACTGAAGTAGAGAGACAGAGCAGTTATTTGAGTTCCTGTATTTAAAGGTCCTATATTACATGAATTCTTGTGCGCTTTAAGTCATATTAGAAAGTTGTTACCTCCTCAAAATTATACCTGTTATGTTTTGATTCATTCACACATTTCTGAGTAATCCTTTATTATGAATCTGTCTACGTCTGAAAAGCTCAAAATGCTCTGTTCCACCTTTTCTTCAGTAGAAATAGTCAATTTCAGGGCTGAAATCAACCTAATGATTCAAGTGAGAGTGTATGGAGTTTAAAAAGACAGTGGACCACTTCCTGCATTACCAAGTGACATCACAAAGTGGAACAGAGTGTTTTTAGTTTGAGAGAAGAACTCAATGTGTTAAACAAGTGTCAATGAAACAAAACACAACGACAGGTATGTTTCTGATGAGGGGAAAACAACATAACATGGATCAGAATGAGCCCTTTAAATGGCCCATATTCTCCAAAACACTATGATGTCACACAGTTAAGTTTTAAAGCCAGATGACCTCGCCTCAAGAAGCAAAACAACTCTTACCTAACAGCTTTTATAAGAAAGTAAAACAACAGACTAGATAGAGAAATGTAATCTATGCATGCTATGACAGTAAGTATAATATGATACAGAGTAGTGCATGAAATTATGGGAAGTTGCTACTAAACTGACAATAAATAAGTAACTAGAAACCTCCTCATGAATTTAATTAACTTGGATTTGAGCTATTTTCTGATCTCATTATTAATGTATTTTCCTTATCTAAAACTTCCCTGGAGTTGTGTTTTGTTTCATTCACACATGTTTAACCTACAAACCAAATAGCAGGTAATGGCATTTGAATATAAGTTTCAACATGGCAACTTTTCCTTTTTTCTGATTTATTGAGGTTTGATTATGAGGAATTCGCCCTAGCTTTTGACAACACTTAAAATGAAACAGAAAACACTCTGTTCCACCTTGTATTTTTTCCCAAAAATATGAATACACCACCTATGATCCAAAGAGGTATTTGCCCTAGCTTCTGAAAACACTTCAAATTAAACAGAAAACACTCTGTTCCACCTTGTGATGTCATATGGTAACACAGGAAGTGCTCCACTGTGTTCTTTAACTCCAATAATAATAATCATACACCTTCACTAGATTCATTTGGCTGAAGCCTGAAATTGTCTCTACTAAACAAAAGGTAAAGGTGCCACTACATGACATCATAAGGTGCATCTCAGAATGTTTTTGAGCTTTGGAAAAGTGGACAGACTAATAAAGGCAGGAATATGTGTGAATGAAACAAAACTCACCTTGTTTTTGATGAGGAAACACGATTTAAGATTCACAAGAGTAAATTTTGCCTGATACAGGACCTTAAGCAAATTCTGCTTTACTTTCTCTGACAGTTGTATAAATGATATCTGTTATTTTGGCTGTAATGAAAGCACAGCTCAAATGCCATTTATTCCTAACCCAGTCTCCAAAGCAACAGGAAACCCACACTTAAACCTCTGTAACAGTTTTGTTCAGTCAGCGATCGACCAAAATAAATAAACTCATTCAGAAAAACACGCCACCGCGGAAGAGAGGAGTGATGAAGAAGAGAGGAGAAAAAGAGAGAAAGGGAGTCAGAAAAGAGAGAGAGAAAGAGGGGGGAGAGAAAGAAGAGTGGGTACAGATGAGGAAACATAGAAAGTGCTCTACCAAAATAAATAAACTCACAATCAGAGAAACACACCACTACTAGAAGACAGGAGTGATGAAGAAGAGAGACAGATAGAGAGAAAGGGAGCGATGAAGTGGCAAAGAGATACAGAGAGAGAGACAGAGAAAACACTCAACCAAAATAAATAAACAAATAAAGACAAAAGAGAGAGGAGAGGGAAGGACAAACAGAAGGAGAAAGAAAAGAGGGGCAAGAGAGAGAGAGAGAGAGAGAGAGAGAGAGAGAGAGAGAAGGAAGGAGAAGGAGAAAAGAGAGGGGATGGGAAAGAGAGGAGAGAGAGGAAAGCAGGAAGAGGGAAGGAGAAGAAACAAGGAGAGGAAAGAGGAAAACAAGGGGAAGGATGAAAGAGAGAGAAAGAAATTGACAGAAAAGGGGGAGAGACACAAAGAAAGAGGGGAGAGAGAGAGAGAGAGAGAGAGAGAGAGAGAGAGAGAGAGAAGAAAGAGGGAAGAAGAGTGGGAAAGAAAAAAAGAAAAGAGAAGGGTGAACACTGGCCACATTTTGGACAATAAAACTATAGTAGTTAGGAAATTATAGATTCCTCTTCTGGTATGAAAAAGGGGAAAAATTCTTGACTTCTTCCTCAAAATCTTTCAAGGCCGACGGTCCAGTTATTTCAACCTATTACAAACGTTCTTTTTTTAACGGTTATAAAGTGGACCGATAAAATTAAGAAATGATTATTACATTGTGACATAGAGGAGATCTAAAATGGTCATTAAAAGTAGTGTGATGAGATGCCAAGAGGAAATCCCAGGCTAAAGAGAGGGTTGGCTCCCAGTGACTCAATGTTCAAATATGTGAGACTACACAGGACTGGCCCCATGATTTTTGGAATGGCAAATTATTATTATTGAAGTTCTAGTGTGTATAAGTAAAAGTGAGTAGTTTGTGGTCTATCAGTATCAAGGCCCATATTTCTCTATTTTCTAAAACATTCTGTGATGTTGTTTCCTCGTCACAAACCTACCTGGAGTTTTGTTTTGTTTCATTCACACATGTTTAACTCACAAACCCTCGCTGATTTCTTCTGTCTCTGTTACTTGAGATGTGGTAATACAGGAAGTGCTTCACTGTGTTTTTAAACTCCCTGCACCTTCACTAGAATCATTCTGGAGTTGCTCATTTCTACTGAACTAGAGGTAAACTAAATGTAGCTATTAACATGAAAACTACCACTACATGACATCACAAGGTGGAACAGTGCATTTTGAGCTTTGGCAATGTAAACATGGCCACTAATAAAGGGTGGCTCAAATATGCACAAATCAAACAAAACACAACTCCAAGTATGTTTTTGTGGAGGTAACATTCTAACACGGCTTAAACCTAGGACCTATAGGACCTTTAAGAAAAAGGAAGATTCATGAACGAACAATAGAATTAAAGGTTCACAATGTCACTTTTCTTGTGTAGGGTCTGCCACCTGCTTGTCTCCACTGAGGTCATTGTTTCATCTGGAATGTTCCACAGTTTAGCATTAAAATTCTATCTATTCTAAGGAGACAAGCAGCTGATGCCACATGGTCCAAGTTCCAGGCCAGATCTGTGGAGAGGCATGTCCGCTCACAGTAAGAATGCAAGTTTCTCAAGATGTTTTTGAGCAATAAAAACATTTGCAGTAAAATAAATGCATGATAAACACCTTTAATGCAATATAGCAAAAAATCTGGAAAATCTATGCTATTGTCGTGGAGACAAGTAGGCTGCAAACCCTCCATGAGAAAAGTTACATAATGCAGCTTTACAAAAATAGTCCTACACATTTGCAGTCAATAAAATGCATCTACTGGGAAAAATAGTAGAATATACATTGCACCATTTAACTTCATAAATTCTCATTGAAATGTATAAACAAAATATTTTCCACAAACGTCCAAGACGCCAACTGAGTGTTTCTCAAACTGTGATTTAAAACTGTGATTTATAAAAGCTTCGCTGGGTCTGGGGAGATGTGGGATCATTTAAAATCATTACTGTCGTCTGTGATTATGACTGCACGTGCTACAGACAAACCACTAAACAGTTTCATTTAAACAGTTCAGTGTTTCCAAACTACATACCTGTTTCTCTACAAACATGTCTGAGAAACTGCTGGAGTAAAGTGACTGGCCATTGTGTATTCTGCCAGTCATTCCTCTCACATTCACTCACTGTTGGTTAAACTTGAGTGTTGCCTGTGTTAGCAAACAGGACTTATGAATTCATTCATATTCATATTTTGTGTAAAAAAAAAAAAAAAAAAAAAAAAAAAGTGTAAAAAAAAAAAAAAAAAAAATCAAAAATCAAAAATAATAAAAAATTCACAAATTCAAAAGATTCATTGTCAAGATTCATTCAAGTTCACAAACTCATGAGAACCCTCGGTGCCCGCTGGTGCCATAGGGCACAACACGTGGTGAGTGACCAATCACAGAGCAGCACTTAAGCCAAAAGCCAAGTGCACAAACAAACCAAAACACACATGGTGACAGACGTACTTCAGCCTATTTTAACATCAATACAGACTATTTTGTGTGTGCATTTGTGGAAAGAGAAGATGTCTGAGCTTTTCTCTCTTTGTTACATAAACTAGTGTCAATCTGGTGTGACCCAGTTTAGAAAAAGCTTGCAAAAAGCGTAGGTTAGAACTCAACAGACAAGTGCAGAAAATAATTTAACTCCTTTTCTAGATCAGCAGCTCAAATGTTCCTTCTCCTTGATAAACTTAAAATGAACAATGTGAATGAGGGCCAGGCAATTAATCACATTTTTCTTTTTCTGTGTTGTAAGTGGCAATGATTAAAAGTTTATGTTCAGCAAATTAATATTATAAGCAAGAAAATTGACCAAAAAAATCATGATCAATCAATACGGTAAAGAATCAAATGGTCAAATATTTATATAGTACTTTTCCACCTTCAAGGCACTTAAAGCACTTTACATCTAGGAACCACTCACTTAACACAAAACAGTGGACACAGACACTGGGGGTGATGTGGGTTAAATGTCTTGCTCAATGACACAACAACAGCATTCATCTGTGGGATCTGGAATCGTATCGAACTTAGTTCCCTAGTTACAATGAATGGATGTCATCATACTCAAGGTTAGGGGAAAATTTGTAATAACATCATACACTGTCCTTGTACGCCATCTGCACTCAGGAGTTTGGGTGCTGCTGTTTCTGTCTGGTCTGATTGAAGACATCACATTATCTTTCAGTTCCCAAAACAAGTGAAGGCCAAACTGTACACAGTCCAAGCACAAAGAGGTTATTAAGAACACATACATTTCTAACATATGATTATAGAATATATGGGATAAAATACACAATTATTCTAACAGTCTGACCACTCAAAGATGTTTATGTCGAGAATGGGATTCTAACTGCCAACCTTCAGTGGAGAAACATTCTACCAGCTGACGTACTGCCCAACTGAATCCTTCTAATATAAAACCAGAAATTTCAAATCTACGGTAATCACATTCACAATTATATCTTTAGTACCAAATCATTCAGCCCTATCAGCTCTTATTATGATAACAATAACTGTACATTTGATAGTGCACACATAATAAATGCCGGCCTAGTTTTTCCCATGTTGGTCCAGTCTAACACTTCCCTGCGTGTTTGTCCTTTGGCCTCTGCCCCAGTCTCTAAACCTAATGCCAGTTCTCCTCTGCCCACACAGCACCACACACACTGCACAGCTCTGATCACGTATGTCTCAAAAACCAAAATACGAAATGTGATGCGGGACAGATCCACATCTCTGCTCATTCACTTTAATTACAGCATTTGAGCAAAAAAAGGACCAAAATAAAAGACACTTGGATCACAAATAAACTACAATAAAAAGTAGAGTTACCTGGCAAAGCAAAGGTTAAAGGTAAAGGTTAGAGTTAAAATGAGACACAGTAAGATATATGTTAATTTATATGTCATTACAAAATAAGCCATTCATTCCATATGAATGGAGGAGTATGTGTGTTTAAGTGATTTGAAAAAAAAAAAATATGAAAATTTTTTATAAATTACTGATCCAATTTGAGTTTCTTATGAGCAGAATTTACAAGATGTTATATAAAGAATGTGGGAATTCGATTTAAAAAAAAAGTTACCAATAAAACGAAGAACAAGAGATGTCTCATTATCAGTAACTCACTGTATCAGCTGTGGTGCATGGTCCTCTAGTGTCCAACCTGCAAAATGCATTTTAAGGCTTTCTTATACTAGACCAGTGCTGTTGTTTTTTTTATTTTTTTTATTAATCTTTAGGAGTGTTGTGACGATACTAAAATTTTATACTAATACTGATTCTGATACCACAATACTAAAATAAAACACATTAGTTCATTAGTGGTCCATGGGCATACACTAGTCCATGTGGTCTAATACTTAATAAAGTTCATTTCTGTCCTGTTACTATTACTTTTTTTTGTATTGATCCATGCTTAAATGAGTATCTAGTTTCAATACGAGTTTTCTATACTTTTGACAACTCTAACTCAACTCTAGTCACAGTTCCTGAATGTTTTTAAGCTTATTAAAAAAAAAAAAAGGTTGGATAAGATAACCTTTTGGTGGATTTTTTGCAAATATCTAAACTAATTCTGACACTGAAGAGTCTTTAGTGTCTGTCAGCAACAGTCTATTTAAATGTGTACAACATGATCTTGGATTGATCTGTCTCCAAACAGCAGCAGAGGCTTAGGGACAGTGGGCGCCTTGTCTTTTTATGTTTCTTGGACTCTGAATGTGCTCCTGACGCCAGCTCACTTTAGTGCATCCAGTTTAGAACCACAGAGGAAAACGTCATGACAACGGGAACTCACTCTGTATAAAGGGCTTTAACTTTGGAGACCATCAAAAAGAAATCTGCCAAAAGCCAAGCTCAGATAAACTACTGCTCAAACTTTGCTAGTGAAACATTATATAGGTCTAAAAACGCTCTTTTATAGTAAGTGCATCGGTGGGATATTTTATGATGTAAATAATAAAATAATTTGTTTATACACTGACAGTCAATGAAAACTTTGAGACTATACTTTTTAACATAGGTTTTATTTTATAGCCCAAAAATGTTTTTGTTTTATATGAATCATTTCTTGAGGTTGCTGACATGCATAAACCAACATTTTAAGTGTAATGAATAAGTTAAACACGGCAAACTTAACCAAAGAAAATGGTGTCTAAGAAACACAAAGTCACAACGGTCAATAGTGGCTATGACCTCCATTCACACTGATGCAGGCTCCATCCTTCGGCACATACAGGTTTCTGATTGTGGGTTGGGAACAGCCCATACGCCCGGCGATCTCACTGTAGCTCAAGCTGCTTCCAGCAGACCCAATGCTCGGAGACGCAGTTTCACCTCAAGCCGCCCAGCAGACCCAATGCTCGGAGACGCAGTTTCACTGGACTAATAATGGGGCCATTTTTGGACCTTTATAAAGGCTTCCAAAACCAATCCTCAAATTGTTGGTGTAACATTGGGTATTACACCATGGGTGTTTGGACCATATTTGAAAAGAACCCATCCTGTGTGCAATGAACCGTGACAACATGACAACTCAACATTTTCTGAACTACCCAAACACTAAGACATCAACAAATCCACAAGGAACATTTAAAACCCCCGTACAAATAGAAATACTCATACATTCCCACCTGAAAGTTTCTATTAACTGTCAGTATACATGATCCCAATCTTAATAAAAAACTGCTTACCCTGTAGACAATTACAAACATTCTGAAATCTCTGAAATATGATTCTGATATCAAATATGGTATAGAATGTAAAATGTTCATGTTTTTTTAAGGATTCTTCTTCTTCTAATAAAACAAATTGTTACTGTTATTTACCTGACATATTTTGGAGGCAACCTAGTTTCTAAAATAGATTTAATAAAAAAAACAAACAAACATATGTAACTGTAATCTGTTTTAGGTTTTTGGGTTGTTTTTTTTTTACATACGGTTCTATTGTCACTCTCACCTTAAAGGTGCATTCCGTAATCTTTCTGATGGAGAGCCCATTAAATAATTTTCTCCATGGAAATGTTGTTTTGTCTGGAGTGTTTCACAGTGTGGTGGAAACCAAACCAAGACCAAGCTACAGGCCAGGTCTGTGGAGAGGCAACACCGCTCACAGTCAGAATGTTTTTGAGCTATAAAACCACCTGTAATTGAATAAATGTAAAGTGGAGCTGTTTAATGTCATACTGTGGAATATTCTAGGCAGAGCAATGGCATATCCATATAAATAAGCAGATCACGGCCCCAACCAAAAAGTTACATATCTTGTATCTTTATGTGCAAGACCTAAGACCTCAGAACAACATATTTACATGTACAAAGTCATCAGGATCCTCCCAGTAATTATCCTGCACCATCAGTGCCTGAGCTCTGTCTAGAGCTTGATAACATATGTTCCAATCATTAGACACAGCCTTAGACTGTGCATTGCGAATACAGTAGAAGGACTAAGGGCAGCCATCCAAATCCACTTTCCTCTGGTTCATTCTCTCTGAGCTTGACCATATTTCACTGGTCTATAAGCTCCACTGTGTCGGGACAAGCACATTTTCATGTAATACAATCGTCCCAGTGTCCAGCCACAGTCCAGTTTCACGTTTTTGCTGCTTCAGTGATTTGTGATTTTGCATGAAATGCACAACAGTAAAAACAGAGAGAAGACCACTGCAGGACCACACCCTGATGGATCAATATTAGAGAGAGACAACAAGCTCCAGGAACAGGGGACAAAAGCAGGTCTGTGACGGAGGATCTGCTGGTTTGATTATTTGTACAATGATATGGACTGGGCTTTTACTTTTAAGAAACATTATTCAGTAACGATATACATAACTACCCAATTCACAAATAGCATTCTGAAATCAACATTACATGTTTGACAATCTACTGCCCTATCTTTGTACAATAAGGTAATTCGTAAATATAATGATGCAAAGTATCAATACTTGTTCAAATTAGTATTTTAATACTAGTTTTAGGATTGATTAGTATCTGAGAATCAATGCTTCTGACAGCTTCAACACTTGTATGTTGTACTTGGGGGTGTAACGGTACACAAAAATCTCAGTTTGGTACGTACCTCAGTTTTGAGGTCACAGTTTGGTTCATTTTCGGTACAGTTTGGGAACAAAATGCAAAACCATTTGCTTGTTTTTTATTTGTGTGTTTATTAAACCAACAATTTGTTTTAACATTATACAAACGGGAAAATAAAACAAATGCAAAGTGCTTCTTGGTAATACTAATAAGTTAAAATTTTCTCAAATAAGCAACAAATGTATGAAATATAAAAAAAAAATTCCTTGTAAACAAAAACAAATGTAAAATATAAAAAAAAAATTCCTTGTAAACAAAACTTTTCAAAAAGTAAAGCCAGAAAGGCCCATTCTTACTTCATAAGAACACAAGAATTTTTTTTACATTGTAAAAACAGGTTTTACACTGCATCAGATTATTAATTAAAATCTTTTACATAAATAAACTCAGCTTTACAACATATAACCCATACCCACGATAGAGCCACATCAGGCCATTTTAGATTATAATGTGTTAAATGCAGCTTTGCATCCTTTGTGTACGTTTTACAGAAACTAAACTTAAAACCGCATGGCTAATTTACATAAATTATAAGCACTGAAAAAACAAGCTTGCTCCTTTTGCGCTGATGCAGTTCAGCTTCTGTGGGACTAAAGGACACGACTCAGTGGATTATCTGTGTTCTTTCTGTGGCAGAGGGAGGAGCTGCTCATGGTGAGTCTGCTCTGCACATATATCGCGTTGGAGAAGCCGAGCCTCCGTGTAGCTGCACATGTTCTGGCAGAATGTAAATACACAGAAAATGTGCGAACTCACTCATGCACAGGCCTGTACCAAACCGAATGTCCCGTACCGAAACGGTTCAGTACGAATACATGTACCGTTACACCCCTAGTTGTACTGTCCCTGTTCTCTCACCTGAATGTGTATGATGACCACCTCTTTGTCCGATTTGTGTTTTTATTAGAATATCTAAACTTCTGACAACAGTTCTTGTGTGTTCTGACCTGCGATGCGTATGACGGCCCTCTCTGCAGGGTCGAGCACGTCTCCTGATGCAGACTTGGACCTCTTGATGCGGTGGTGCTTCTGCAGGTTCCAGGGCAGGGTGTCTCCTCTGGACGAGGGGACAGAGCTCATGGAGCTGAGCTCAGATGTGCTCTCCTCTGAAGAAGCTCGCACCAGTGGCCTCCTCCTCGAACGCACTCCATCCAACGCCTGGAGAGGAAACACCAGTACAAATATGAGAGGATGGAGAGGAAAGACAAAAGAACATGAGAGGATTTTAAACTCGTCCTCTAAACATAACCACTAAATTCCAAAATTCAAAAAATCTTCAGATTTTAAGATTAGAGATTAAAGATTAGACAAGATCTCGCAAAATAAAAGTGAAGATTAACAAGTCTTTAAACTGACTAACTCTTCTTGAGAAAAAATTAATAGTATTAAAGCTAATCTATCAAATGAAATAAATAAAAATGTAAGTACCGAATTGGTAAATCAAAATCTCATCGTATCTTGTTTAAGTTGACCAAACCTTGTCTCATGAAAAGTGTGATTTGTCCCATCCCCACTATATCTAAAAGTGTTCATGTATGACACTAGTAAGACTAGTATAGCTTAATAAATCTTAAAACAACACTGCATTGTGTCATCACCATGACTTTATGGAAAGAGAAAGTTAAAGCCTCGATTTGAAATGTTCTCCATGGATAAAAATGATAACTAAAGACACAATATAGAATAGAACAGAAGAAGGTCCTACTTCATGTCAGGTTTGTGGTGATGCACAGTAAGAATGCATGTTTTTTAGTATTTATATTGCTGTAGTAACCTGCTGACTCACTGATAAAAACATGTGAGGATAGAGACATAACAGAGTGAACGTCATGACGCAGAGCTGCTGTTTCTGCTGAGTCACTTCATAAAATATCTCTCAATCTCCACCCGCTCCCCTCCTTCTCCTTCTCTCTTCTTCTCTGTTCTGCTGCTCCCTCCACATAAAACACTGCCCACGATCAGATCAGATGCTGCTGTTTTAGTGCCACTTTAGCACTTCAACACTACCTGACGACATCGCTACTGCTAGGCTAAAAAATCACAGCAAAAATAAGATTTGATTTTAAGGTAGTGATTCTCAAAAAAGCCATCACAATCTTTGTACCAGTTTCAAGCATGGACCAAATAAAGAGGAGTAAGGAGGAAGGGCATCTGGCTATTAAAAATGAATTATCAATACTGTATGTATGAATCATCATATATAATTTACTTGTGACTCTATAAAGGAAAAAGGGATCACAATAGAGAAACAGTTTGTAAATCTGTTGTCAGTTATAGATTTCTATAGAATATAAGTCATGTAAAATAGATCCATAAAAAACAAAACAAATATAGTGAGTAAGTGAATCCGGTAAGCATGTGCTGGAGCGGATGCTTGAACATTATCACTATAGGACAGAGACATGTTAAATATTCATACGCTTTTAAAATAGCCCTGACGAAGCAGAGAGCAAGAGGACCTCAGGACCTCAGGGACCAGGCCGTCACAGTCGACACTATCACATATACAACACAGTCACGTACACAACACTACAGACACAACACATGAGAGGCAACACACTGTAACTGGTTATCTACCTGTCACTCACTCAAATGTGATGAAAAAGAAAAGAAATTGTATACTGTCACATGAATAAGAGGACAAACAGATTTTTATCTCCATATTGCCCAGCCCTACTTAACTCAGAATGCACCAATCCAGCTTTTCAGTTCAATAAAATAAGACAAAATTGATCCAAATGTATTATGGAGCTATTATCTACCTCTCAAAACTATACAGAACAGCAGTATGAAACTTTCCGGACAAACAACACCCAGTAAATTGGATATCATCTGAATCAATATTTGGAAGTCGAAATACGATCTAAAATATTTTTTACCCAACTTGTTTATTTGAGAATAGCTCTCCTCCAGGTTTAGGACGGGTGTTTAACTGTGAGTGGAGGATTGAATTAACCCTAAGTCCAACTCATTTCCATTATGCTGTTCATTCAGAGTGTCCCTTGTTTCAGTGGCTCTGATCCAAATCTGAGTCAAAGCATCTGAAGTTTCCAGGCAACCATGAGGAGAACTACTGAGCGTGCTCCAAAACTTAAGACCTGTTACACTTAATTTTTAAATGTTTACGAAACTTGAACCTGAACTCAGTCTAACTGCACATTTCTTTTCTTAAAGGGCCCATATTCTACCATTTTCTCACCTGTTATAGTGTTGTTTCCTCATCACAAACATACCTGGACTTGTGCTTTGTTTCATTCAGACATATTTAACACACAAACCTTGCATATTTAGGCTGAGTTCTTCTCCCAAACAGAAAACACTCTATACCACCTTGTGATGTCACAAGGTAAAACAGGCAGAGCACTACTGTGTTAAACTCCACCTCCACGAGAATCATTTGGATGATTTTTAGCTCTGGATTTCCCGATCTTTACTGAACTTTACCTAACCCTAACCCTAAAGGTAAAAGGAGAACAGCATGACATCACAAGGTGGAACAGAGCATTTTGAGCTTTGGAGATGTAGACAGGCTAATGATAAAGGATTACTCAAACATGTGTGAAATCACAACTTCAGGTATGTTTTTGATGAGGTCATAAACATGGCTTAAAGTTCAGAAGAACATTTTGCATAATACACCTTTAAACAGTGGTCAAAACTATGTACTGTAGGAGCATGACCATAATTATAGAATGGCTTTTTGAAGGACTGGAGTTTTATTACATCAATGCTCAAACAGGCCTAAATACCGTTGCTGAATATATTATGATACATATTATATTTTATTTTCTATTTTCTCACTACTGGCTGGCAGCTAGTGGGTTAAAGTCTAGCCAAAGTGAATGACAAGGACAATCCAAATGAGCCCTGAACACCATTCATCTGCTACTGAAATTATAACTGTTCTGTTTTATGAACAATTTTATCATCTTATATTATTTGTTGTAACCTTCTTCAATTAATTAATCATTTTTTTCATTTATCATTAAAGGTACATTGCGTAACTTTTCTGGTGGAGTGTCCATCAAATGCTTTTCTACATGGAGATGTTATTGCTTTGTCTGGAATGTTTCACTGTTTTTAAACATTTTTGAGCTATAAAACCACCTTTTTTATTAATTGATATAAGGTAGATGTGTTTAAAGTCATACTGTGCAGAATTCCAGGCAGAGCAATGACATATCCATAAAAACAAGTAGGTGAGACAAGCCAAAAAGTTACATAGTGCACTTTAATTCATACTGACAAGTCCAGTCTGAGCTTGAACCTGGAATAATGGTAACGTCCATATAGTTTGTAAAGTTATAAAGTTGCATTGCTGATTTACATTCAGACAGGCTCATTAGCTCCCCTCATCAATCCCAGTTGTCGACACAGGGGTAAACTTGACCCCCGTGCACGTGCCCTTGCCCTGGCGCATGACCACACCTGTGCGTCTGTCCCAACACCTGACCACCTGACCACCTGCTAACAGCCCCATCCAACGATGCGCTAAACATCCTCCCACGGCAGCATTTTTAGCTCTGATGCGGTTTACTGTTTGTACTTACGCTCATCAAAATATCCATGTTGTGGCAGATAAACAAACGGGGAAAAAACGACTGGTTCTGGTTCTGGTGGCTAAACCGCGTCCTGATTTCGTCCCAGATTTAGCCCATTAAAATCAGATCCGGACTGCAGCAAAACCCCCGCGCCTGCGTCTTGGAAAGCCTCGTAGTCGGTGGAGAAATGCTGTCGGACGGAGCGCTGCCTCAGGCCGCTGCAGAGGGCATGTTCCCGGGGAGGTGCTCTGTGTGCAGCTCGCTCGAGGATGGAGAGATCCGGAGAGTGAGAGCGCGCGGTGTGCAGGCTGGATGCGCATGTGAAAGCTGATCTCGGGTCAGTTTAACAGCAGCACACGGAGCGTGCACTGGCTAATTGGAAACGTGTCAACTATCGCGATACATAGCGTACTACAACAAGGAATTGTTCAGGTTTTATTTGTTGGAAAAGGTGGAATGCTAAGTCGTTTAGGGTGAGTTTGACGCCTCCAGGATGTTGTAATGAAAAATGCTGAGGTCAGTTTTAGAGGCGCAGGGAAACAGATGGGCAACAGTGATAAATGGCAACAGTACTGGACTAACCACATGTATTCCTGATTTGTGGGATTATAATAGCAAAAATGTATTGGTAATTAGGCCTATTCAAATGTTTTCATCTCATTCTGCAATCTACACATTTCAATACCTGAGATAATCAATTGGTTGCACAAGATATTCTGTTATATATCACTATTTTTAAGAACCAAAAACCTCTAAACAATAGTATTTACTTGATAAACCATTACCTTTGAAAATGTATGAAATACGGCAAGTTTAAAAGTTCCATATTACACAAAATGTGTAAGGGAAATTCCCAGACTGAAATACAAATGATTCTAGTGAAGTGTAGCACTCCCTGTATTACAATATGACATCACAAGGTGGAACAGAACTGTTTTCAGTTTGAGAGAAAAACCCTGCCAAAATATGCAGGGTTAAACATGTGTGAATGAAACAAAACACAACTCCAGGTGTGTTTGTCATGAGAAAACAACGTTATAAGATAGATCAGAAAATAGTGTAATATGTAATATATTATTAATAATATGAAAACACTAAATATGTCAAATGTAACACATTTACATTAACATTTTGTTAAGCACCAAGCTGTCATAAAATAATTTTGTAAAATATACCAAAAAATACCACGTTTACTATTGCAGTGTTTTTGTATTTTAGCACACCCATATTTATAATTGATCAAATGTTTCTTAAAGCCTAAGTGGAGGAAAACTTTTGCAATTCAAATAAATAATGTATGAATGAATAAAAGTGGGAGAGGCCCATTTTCAAGGTTGTAAAGTATTATTGTTCAATCAAGTTCATGTATAATGCATGAGTGGGGGATATTGTTTGGATAATCAGACTGATTACTGTCTGTGGTCACACATCACTGTGGTGGACACAGTGGCAGCTCCAGTGAGACTGAAAAGTGTTAGAAACAAGTGTGAAAGACAAAAACAACCAGAACCTTCGTCAGACAGAGATCATGTCTTCATAAATCATCACTCAGTTTAGTACAACTTAGCATCACTAATACTGTATGTTTTGCATAGGTTTGATCATTTTTAAATCATTATGTCATCTTCACATTCAAACTAGCCATCTTAAAGGTGCATTGTGTAACTTTTCTAGTGGTGGGTTCGTCACCTGCTTACTTCTATGAATATGTCACCGCTGGAATGTTCCACAATATGACATTAAACAGCTCTACCTTATTCAGTTATAGGTGGTTTTACAGCTCGAAATACCTAGAAAAGCAGACTGTGAATGGGTCTCCCTCTCCACAGATCTGATCTGTAACTTGGTCTGGTTTGGACTTCATGAAGACTGAAAGATTTCATGTCTTGTCCAAGGAGAAAAACTTTGACAGACCCTCCACCAGTAAAGTTCCACAAAGCACCTTTCATTCAAAAATATTTGCAAATGTAAAGAGTTCAGTGAAAAAAAACCAGACATATTCTATCTGTTTTCTAACAATTTAATGTAACTCCTGTGTGTAACACTTTGGGCAGCATTGGTTGTAAATCATACATACATAAAAATCTCTACAAATAATATTATAATTAATCTAGGAATGGATTCATACTCATGGGTGAAAAGTACTCAAAATGGCAGGAATAAATACTCAACACTCAACACATTTTAAATACACTTGAGTGGAGTGGTTGCTAAATGGTCAGGGCTAACACTAGTTTGTTTGTGTGCTCATTCATTCTGACAGGACGCTAATAGGGCCGTAACTAACTCTCCCTCTCACTACGGTGATTACATAACAGCC
This sequence comes from Scartelaos histophorus, assembly GCA_000787155.1. NCBI lineage: Eukaryota > Metazoa > Chordata > Actinopteri > Gobiiformes > Gobiidae > Scartelaos > Scartelaos histophorus. Next base: position 58,665 of record KN489611.1, read on the forward strand.
CAGAGTGACTGCTGCTGCTGCTGGGGCCTTTTCAAATGGGGGGGGGGTAAGTAAGTAAGGTTAGTATTTTTGTAAAAACACAATGAAAATTTCAATCAATCAATTTTTCTGGTAGACAGTCTGTCAAATGCTTTTTGTTTTTTATGGAGAGAGTCTGGAAAGTTTCACAGCCTAGCCACAGTTTAATGCCATATTAAACCTTTCTATCTTTATGGATATCACACTAGGCAAAGTTACTGGACAGATCTGTGGAGAGGTGACCCTCACAGTCATTTTTTCTTGGTACCACCTGTAATTGAATAAATGAATAAATGTAAAGTGGAGCTGTTTAATGTCATACTGTGGAACATTCCAGGCAGAGCAATGACATTTTGACATTACTGTAACATACAGTTACCAAAAAAACTCTACTTAAGTACAGTACTTTACCACTTTTAATTTGTTACTCTCCACAACTGATTTAGACTTTATTAAGCTCTCAATTTATGGTTATATTGTATATTTTTGTATATTTCATGGAATGGTAGTTTTTGCTTGAGCTTTTATTGTGTTTCCAGTGTCTGAAAAGTGTAAGAGCAGGAAACAGGCTGTTATGAGGGTGACGTTTCTCACCTTGGCTTCGGTAATGGTTTCCATTGTGGGTTTTTGGGATTTCTTCTTCCGTTTCCGTGCTGTATTTGCCTCTGGTCCTTTTCCCAGAGCTACGGTCTCCTTCACCATGACGACCTCCTCAACATGGACGCTCGGAGGCGCCTTCTCTTTGGATTTTTTCTTCCTCTGAAACAAAACCATGACATAAGTATATTGCCTTCTCCCCATTATTTTAATAAACAAGAGGGTGTAATTCCTCATTTGTCCAGAAATGTCAATGGCAGCAAGTTTAAAACACAGTTAAAATTGACAATTTGACTGTCTACCTTTGATAAAAACTAAACCATGTATCTTCTATAATAAACACTCAAAATGTAAATAGAGCTGATTAAAAATGTAATAAACCTATGTTGTAATATGTCAAAGTGTATAAAGTTAGACTTTAAAGGTCTTATATTACATAAAATGGATTCTTGTGAGCTTTAAGCCATGTTAAAATGATGTTACCTACCAAAAACATACCCAGAATAGTGTTTAGTTCCATTCACACATTTGGGTAGTCCTGGATTATTAGGCTGCCTGCATTTCCAAAAATCAAAATGCTATGTTCCACCCTGTGATGTCATCAAGTGGAGTAGTTTTAAAGTTATTTTTAATTATATACGTATTTATATATATTTTTTTTATTTTTAACCTTCACTTCAGTATGATCGACAATTCAAGAGCTGAAATTATTCAAATGATCCTAGTGAAGGTGTATATAGATTAAAAACACAGTGGAGCACCTCCTGTATTACTGTATGACATCCCAAGGTGGAACAGACTGCAGACTTCGTGTGTCATGTGATGTTTGTGTGTATTTTGATAAGGAAAAAGCATTACAACATACAAAAAAAGGAAACAAACAAGCAAACAAACAAACAAAACCCCGTAATATGGGTCCTATAAGTTCCTCACCACCACCAAATATTAGAAGCAAGAACATTTCATAGACCTGTTATTTCTGTATTAAACAGTGACTGTGCAGAGAAATGTGCTCCAATTATAGAGTGGATTGTTTTACAGTTCAGAGGCAGTGCTGGACAAAGCCTCTGTTCATTCTGGACAGAGTGAGTGTGATTAAGACTGTCAGGCAAACAAATGGACTCTGTTTACTGGTTTGGGCAGTTCAAACACAAACTCTGAAAATAAAATTTGTTTAAGAATTGTTAAAGGTCTTTTAAACCTTGAAGTGTATATGGCAGCTTGTCTTATTTTTCTTTGGTGGGATACTGTGACCTGTAGTAAGACCCCGTACTGATATCAGATATTGCCGCCAATACTGAAAAAAAAAAATGGTTGGATATTGGTTTCCAAGTATTGACACATCTGATATTTTGGTTGGACATGAATGGATGTAATAAGACAGTCATTGATAGAAATCCCCCATGCCCAATATAAATTAATAGGAAGAAGGTCCAATTCTGCACCCCTAACTCCCTGGGGCCGAGGACATCTAAGCTACAGTATCTGAATCATAACAGGAAAAGACAGAAGTTGTACTCCTACTTTAATTTTACACCAGTTAAGTTGTAATTGACTGCACATGTCTAACGAATAAAGTAGGCACAACATTTAGGCAGTAACATCTTAAATATAAATATGTGAACTATGTTGTATTGAAAGTCGTTGTCTAACCACACACATGCACCTCGTAGCCCATTTGAGCAGCAGAGAGCAGTTACAGTCCAGTAGCATTCGCTGTGCTCTTGAAAACTGACAGTATACGTCTGGTATTTGCATTGTGGAAGGAACAGACTTCTCTTTGACTGTTTGGTGAAAATGGGATGAAATCATAATGAAATCTTTGACAACTGCTGCAGGGTTCACAGCTCCGGTTTGACCTTTGACCCTGCAGTGGGCACAGGCATGTCGGAAATGTACAGTGTTCAGGAATGTCTGGGTTTTGTATTCAGATAAAGAGAAAATACTGTAATGTTAACAAGTATTTGGCATTGATGACTCATATAGGTTATTTTGTAGTTAGAGGTAAAAATGTATCGTAATGGGGACTAAGCTACATATGTCAAACAAGCAACATAAAACTTACTTCAATAATACATTCATTTTAGAACAATTTAATTCTGTGGTTTAGAACAAAACAGTCACAAAAGCGCTAAATAAGTGTAAGGATAAAATGTGTTCAGATGTACTTCTTTAGGGGTGTAATGCTAACTGTAGGCTCTGCTCTATCTGATGCTCTGTGACTCAAATTAGACTTTAATCAGATCTTTATTTTAATACAAACTGATCAGAAAGAGTTGACTTTCTGATCAGTCAACTCTCTTCAGAAAGTCAGTTGACAGGTGAGCTGTTGTAGTTACACCAGCTGGTTTGTATTACAAGCCTTTCTCACAAAAAATTCAAGTTTTCAGTTTTGTTGAAAATTAAACACCTACACAGGACCATGCTCATAATGATCACAGGCTCCTGAAAAATATGTTATTTAAATCAATTTTTATTTTTTCTTGTGTTTTCAGACAAAACTTTTTGGGTATTATTGCTCATGTGTGCATGGTATCACCAACTGATGAACATTCTGCCATAGAAATGCATACACATCCCCCCAGTGTGATGTCATACTGCAAAGTATCTGAAATCTCATTCTTGGCTTTTAGTTTTGAGTTTCCAAGTAATCACAATGTCCTTTTATAAAAATGCAATTCTTAGTATTAACATTTTAGTGACAAATAAAACATTATTACATCTAATGGGTCTCAGGAAAAAGTACTGCTTCCTCAATTGAAGGATCTGGCAACGGTCCTCTGTTGCTATGACAATTCAAATCACAATATTATACTCATATAATATTGAAAGTGAAGTTGGCCATACTTTGTCAGTATCACTAACATTACATCCCTAGTTTGTATAAGAAGCCACGAGACAATGACGAGGTGGAGAATAAGCCTGTCACTGTAATGACTATATCGACATATATTATCATTCAGTATATGAAAGTTGGAACAGTATTTTTTGGGTCAATATTTATCGTATGTACATTTTCTTTGCACTACTAGGAAATATTTGCTTATTTTTTGGCTATATGGGTATAAAAGTTTGAATTAATACCTCCTATGGCTCATTACATACACAACCTAAGCACTAATGTGATTCATTCTGCTGTCTATTTATTGCAGCTCATGTTTTCTTTTTTAATATTGCAGATTTAGAATAGTTTTGTGTTTTAAATCTGCTCTTGTGTTGTGTTGTGCCTGCGTCTTGTTCAATTTAATTGTTTATTGTCTATATTTACTACAGCAATATATTGCACTTTAAACATCAGGACAGACTCACACACAAATCATATGCAAAGCTCCCGGCTCTGACAGGCCAAACAGCGCAATGCAACACTGTATATAAAGACTATATTTAGCAAAGGAATCAAGAGATGAGCCTGCAGCTGCTCCAAGCTCAAATTACACCGTAAATTCACAAAATAAGAATGGAGTGCACCTAAAAAACCTTTTAAAACAGAACAAAAAGATATTGAAGACTAAAAAATAAAATTTAAATGTGAATAGTCTATGTGCTCCACTTTTTCTCCTTTATAAATGGTTATATTATTACTTTGCCTGAAATACTTCACAGTATTTCTTTAACGTACAAACAAGGTTACAGGTCAGATCTGTGGAAGGGCAAATCCACTTATAACAAGAAAGCTGCAGGGGTTACAAAAGTTGTTAACTGTATTATGGGGGTAAACCCACTCATAACAAGAAACCTTTTACTAGTTTGTACCAAGGGGGTGTTCTACATGTATCACTAATGGATGTTTAGCAGTTACACAATGTGCACATCAAAAATAATAACACATATGAACACATCAAAAACATTTTAAGACTGTCTGTAAACTCAAGAAAAAACGCAAAATAGATTTAAAAGCTTTCATGGTCCTATTTATGAGTTTGATTTTTTGAGCGTGAATAACAGTACATTTGTTGGCTAAGGCTAGCTAGCTTGTGACTGTAATTTTATGTGTGAGAGACTTGTTCACCAGCACGATTCTTTATAGTCAGACTGTGTTGAAATAAAACACATAAGTCTCAGTCTCAGTAAAGTCTCAGACAGAGCAGAGCCTACAGTTAGCATCACTCCTCCAGATACATTAGCTGCAAAGTATCTATAATGACAGGCTTTGCATGTCTTCATGTGTGGTTGATAGAGATGCAGCTAAGAGAAAAGCAAGTGCATGAGGACCCCTGAAGGCCAATGGGATGTATTACACCTGTACGTATAGTGGACTATAAGGACCCCCATGTGGTTCAGAAAGAAGAGGGACAGAATGTGAAAATCAACACAGAGTACAGAAGTCAAATACAATCAGGGAAAATACACTTAGAGCTGATGTCTCACCTGTGTTGGGGCCTTGGATTTGTTTGTCTTGGTGATTACTGTAAGAAAGAAAAAATAAATACAATATGTTATAAACACACATAGGTACAATACTAAGAAAAGAAACAAATATTATTCATTTAATTGAAGGTTTGTTATCTTAGTGTAGTATACAGCTTTTTCACTGCAATCCATTATTCTAATTATAAAAAAAAATATTTCTCAAAAAAAAAAAAAAGTAAATATTCCAATGACAATAGATATAACTCCCTATATTCCAAATAATCCATGCTAATCCCTCTATATATGCAGACTAGTAATCATAGCAAATAATTGCTATATAAAACATACTATACACCCATATGCATTGTTAATTAACTAATAAGTACAAGTAATAGTGCACTGTGTCTATATTTCAGTTATATGCATCTTGTATTATTTTTCACATGTTTTTACAGGCTCCCATGACAGAGCACTTTAAGTCAAACCATGAGTTAGCAACCCCATATCATTACACTGACACTTTCAGTGGAGCAGCTCACATTTTTGGTGGTAAAAGGAAAAGAATGTCCAATATAACGCTATTTTATTACTCCCATGAGAATGAAAGAGACATTGTAGCATGGGTTAAAAGCAGCCAACCACAGAAGCCAATGCAAGCTGGCAATTTCTGCAAAGGAAACAGCTCCCATTTACAATTACCGGAGGTGGAAAAAAAGATTTTCTTTTCAGACTTTAGTTAAAAAACTTTGCAACCAAGTGCATTTTGACATGTTGCCCTATATATGCCCTGTGCAGAAAGCATCAAAAGGGGGTGTGTACTGTACTGCATGTTAATCACCTACCTGCCAGGTATCTCTCCATTGATAAAGATGAGTTTTGATTCCAGCTATAACAGCAGAAGAAGAACAACCAAACAGTAAGAGTGGCTAAAACCAGGGCTAGGACCCAGAGAAATCGGGCCAGTGCGGGGTTAACATCGTCCCAAGTAGTTAGGATATCCATACTCGCAAACCAGGGTTTAAACCAGGTCTAAACCAAGTCCAGACGCATGTGCTCTTATGTCCTGTGCAGGCTTAGACCAGTAGTACCAGATGTTCTCCAGCTGCTAGTCGCAAACTCCACTCAAGTCAAGCCCACGTCAGCTCTCCCAGTTCAGAGTGTATTTCAGTCTCTGTTACCGGCTCACTGGAAAAAAAAAAAACTAAAATGAGCAAAAGGAAAACATTGAAGGCTGAGTAGGAGGTGTGGTTAAGAGCGTAAAACAGGCACGCCCCAAAATGTGCTTCAAGAACAGTTTTACAGACAGGCAGTGGTGGAATGTAATGAAGTAAAGTAAAGTACGGTACTTAAATAAAAAAATGTAGGTATCTGTACTTAAGAGGTGCATTGTGTACATTTTCTGGTGGAGGTTCCATCACATGCTTTTATTCATGGAGATATTATTGCTTTGTCTGGAATGTTTCACAGTATGGTAATAAACTTACAGGTCAGATCTATGGAGAGGCAATTCCACTCACAGTCAGAATGCCTGATTTTCTATGTATTTTTGAGATATAAAACCACCTGTAATTGAATAAATGTAAAGTAGAGCTGCCTAATGTTGGTTACTTTAACAAAAACAGTACAGTAACAAAAGTGAGTACTTGTTCCCCCACTGCAGACAGGACCGAGGGCAGTAAAAAGATAATTACAAAAAATCCACCTGGGGCAACACACACACACACACACACACACACACACACCTGCACAAGTAATCTGTGTAACAATAGAAAGTATTTAAACATATGGGCACATAATGTTAGCCTTAAAGTCTCTAGATGTTACATACCTCAAATACTTGTCACTGGAGCAGTTTCAACTGGTGTAATTGTAAGTATTTTTTATAGGAACTGTGTAAAACTACAGGCTACAGTGTGGAGATCATAACAATTAAATAGGTGATAAAACATAAGAATTATTTTTTACAGTTTGTATCACTGCAAGACAGAAATGCATATGCCATTTTAGTAAGATCGGCTTACTTAAAATGTATAAAATAACTATTATTAACAAAAGTAAATGCATTTTAATACTACCTAAAGGTTCACCCCCACTCACAGTCAGAATACCTGTTTTTCTCTAAATGTTGAATAAATTTAAGGTAAAGCTGTTTAATGACATATTGTGGAACACTAGAATCAGAGCAATGACGTTAACTTATTTTGTAAATATTTTAAGAACATAATAAAACAATATTAATAAGTCTAAACAATATTAATAAGTCTAAATTGTGAATATTTAACTCAAGATGTGCAAGTAGCAGAGTAGCTTACAGTCATTATACCAAGACATACGGTATATCCATTGACAAGTGAAGTCAAATTTTCACACGTCTCACTTAATAAAACCATTAAGACATAACAGGTCAGTGTAAATTTGTGACCAAACATGTGCAGACATAAATATACACAGATACACAAAAGTATTTCTCATTATGTGGCCAGACTGGTAACTGTAGATATCAATCTTTATAATAAATTTAGACCTGTCACAATAACAAATTTTGAAGTTTGATATATTGCGGAAGTAAATATAGACGATAATATTGACTAATTTATGCCATTGACACAATTACCCAAGAGCAGATTCAAAGGTGCCTTGTGTAACTTTGCTGATGGAGGATGCCCATCTGCTTGTCTCCATGGAGATGTTGTTGCTTTGTCTGGAATGTCCCGAAATGGCATTAAATGTGTTAATCTTGCATTATCTCAGTAACATGTTTTATTATTGGCTTAAAAATTTGCACTTACTGTGAGTGGATTTGCCTCTCCGCAGATCTGACATGTAACACGGCCTTGCAACATCACCTGCCGTCTCCGTAGAGATAAAAAAGTGTATTGTAAATACGGTGGAACATTCCTGGCAATATCTCTATGGAGACAAACTGGAAAAATTACACCGTGCATCTTTAAACCACAAAAGCTATTCTGAATGTAAAATATTGTTAAAAAAATCACAAGCTACAATAAACAAATTGCAGAATGACACTTTAATACTTAGTTTGCATCTGTAAATGAGTCACAGACGTTATTAATTCAACCTTTTAGAGCTTAAATCTTATGATAAAACAGAAAAATAACAAAAGGTTTCCACAAGTACTAAGACAAAGTACCCCTATAGATAAATATATTGTTCCATTTTTATATATTGAACAATAAATCAATATAATTATCATAACAGGCCTGATGACATTTGACGTAAGTAAGAGTAAGAAAACTATTTACCATAACCAGTTTTAGTGTTTAATTAAGTTAAGTTCTAAAGCGTGTAATGACTGTAAATACCTTGATGTTTGTGCAGTCTTCTTGACAATAGACAAATATTTAACTACTGGAACTGTCCGTGAACTGGGTGTGGTGAGATACACCTCCTCAAACAGGCACAAAGTCATTAACGCTTAGGAATGGCAGTAAAGATAAAACAGCAAGAAAACACCTTATAGTATAGAATGTCAAGGTGTTAGGTTACTTTTTTTTTTTTTTTTTGAGCAATCGTTTATTATTAGTCTGTCTATATTTGCAAAGCTCAAAATACTCTGTTCCACTCCACCTTGTGATGTCATTTAGTGGTAGTTTTGAAGTTACAGCTACCTATTTAATTATCTATAGTCCAAGGAAATAGTCCTATTATTATTAATTGAAATGGATAGTTGTTGTAGCAGGACAGAAAGTAGAATAAGTAATCAAACTGAGCAGGTGAAAGTACACCACCAGCCTCTGTCTAGAACGTACCACACTATGGCATTAAAATGATCTGTCTCCGAAACAAGTTAGATGGATCTGTGGTCAGTTACCTGCTTGTTTCTATGGATATGTCATGGAATGTTCCATAGTACAACATTAAACATTTATTCAAATGCAGGTGATTTTATTGCTCAAAAATACCAAGAAAAACTGATTCTGGCTATGAGTGGGATTGCCACTCCACAGATCTGATGTGTATTGGTGTGGTTTAGTTTGTAGGAAGATAGAAAAGTTCCACAATGTACATTTAAATTTAGGATTAAACCTGGGGGCACTGCCAACCACCTTCATGCCTTATTTTTCACAGAAGAATTTGACAGTAATATTCAGTTTATATGTAGTGTTTCATTATGAGGACAGTATTAAATGGTCTACTGAGTGACTAACACAATGTCTGATGACTCACTGAACTTTTTCCATGTTATTTAGGGTCAGGATATTTTTAGAAAGTTTCCAAATTCAGTGAATTACATTAAAGTTCGCAGGACCATCACGTTCAGTTCAGCTGTTGATTCGTGACACAGTATAGTTTATGTATGCTAAAGGTGCATAGAGCAACTTTTCTGGTGGAAGGTTTGCTATTTGGTTTTCTCCATGGAGATGTTATTGCTTTGTCTGAAATATTTCACTAAATTACCACCATGGAAACCAAACAAGTTACTGATCAGATCTGCGGAGAGGTGACCCCCTTCAGTCAAAATGCCTGTTTTCTAGATATTTTTGAGCAATAAAACCAACCTGTAATTGAATACATGTAAGGTAGATCTATTTAATGACATATTGTGGAACAGCAATGAAATATCCATAGAGAAAAGCAGGTGACAGACAGCCATTCGAAAAGTTATATAGTGCACCTTAACTACATATTTTCCAAACTTTATGTCTTCTAAGAAAATACACCTCAAAGCAAATTTGCACAGCACAGTTTTTTTGTCCTAGGGGAAAATGTATAGCGACAATCATATGTATAATTTTAATTTCTGGTTTTACAAAGCTATTACCAAAGAATCTTAAGATTGTGATTCGGAAAAAACCATAAACCAGTAAAATAAATTACAAAAAACTATATTTGTGTGCGGTACACACATACATACATATAAAATATGTCTCTTAAGTCTCTAATGTGAAGTCCAGTCCTGTAAATAAATTTACAGGACTGTAAGTTTTAGTTGTAAAAAAAAAAAAAAAAAAAAAAAAAAAAAAAAAAAAAAAAAAAA
>KN489611.1:68638-80814 GCA_000787155.1 Scartelaos histophorus
CAGTAGTAGTAGTAAAGTATAATAGTATAATAAATAAAGTACACACTGCCATCTAGTGGGGAAATGACAAAAACACAATATATTAGTTTTGTTTAAAATGAATTTTAATGAAAACCTATGACATTGTTGAAGTTTTGGAGGGTAAACGGTATCTGAGTTTTAAATATTAATTACATAGTCCAAAGGTTACAAAGAAAAGATGGTAATCACGCCCGATGTCTGTTTTTGCATAAATATTAACAGCTGGTCGAAGGGTCACCTCTGCGGTCTCCATGGTGACGGTTCAGTAAAACCCACTGTCCTGCGCTGCCCAGTTTGGAGTCTGGGGAAAGAAATGCAAACAGAGAAATGGAATAATATTAGAAACTGAATCAAAAATATCTTTAAGCTGCTTTGTCAAAATGTAACAGATGAAGCTACATCAGTATTAGGGCTGCAGGATCTATTACTAATATCTTTACTGACTAGTTCAATAATCGGTACGCATTATCTTGAGACCGTACAGAAAACAAAATATCGAATGACAAAAAAAAATCTACATATTTCTACCTTTTGGTTAAAAATATATCAAAGGAATCTCTATTTGCAATGGAAATAATCGTTTGACTACTCTACTAATAGAGAACAAAACAAAACAAAACAAAACACTGATTAGTCCAATACTGAAAGAACTGTTAGTTGCAGCTCTATCATTCATACCCCAGAGCTCAAAACGCTCTGTTCCACCTTGTGATGTCATGCGATAGTAGTTAACAGCTACATTTTGGAGCTGAAATGAACCAAATAATTCTAGTGTAGATGTATGGAGTTTAAAAACACAGTAGAGCACTTCCTGTATTACCACATGACATCAGGGTGTCTCCTCTTTGACAGAAAAAATAAGCATTGTGTTAAACATGTGAATGAAACAAAAAACAACTTTAGGTATGTTTTGGATGAACACACAGCATGGTAACAAACTAGATAGCGTAAAATAGCACAACATGGGCCATTCTCTAGTCAGTATCTTTCAGGCATTCATTTAAATTGAATATCACACTGAGTTTTCAAAAGTTATAGTGTTATAGTGTTATATAGTGTTCAATAATTTGACCTGTGTACACCGTGTACCGGCCTAATAATCAGTGGACAAATTAAAATCTTGTTTTGCTTATTGAGAATATGAAATGTGTTAAGCAACTAACGCTAAATGTTTTTTAGGTTTAGACAAATAATGCACCAGACACAGGACAGTATGAAACACCAGCAAAAGAACAACACAAGTTCAAATAAACAGTATTTTTCAACAACAAAAGTATTGCTAATAAAAAAGATTTGGCTGGCAGCAATCTTCTTCTGTCTATCTTAGTTAAAATTGACATTTTAAACCACAAATATGAAATTCCAAATTGTTATCATCTTCTTTCTTAACAGTATAATAATCAAACTCCAAATGAGATTAACTCACACATACCTGGGGTTACTTTTTATTATTTAGGACAGCACTTTGTTGTTGTGTTTTCAAAATGTCCGCCCTCACCTCATTCCTGTTGCTGTGCGCTAGTTTCTTCTCGATGTTCATGGCCAACATCTGACTGCGAAATGACAAACTTTTGGTTTTCTCGATCACCTGCTGGTACGGAGACACCGCATTGTTCCCCATCACCACGTGCCCCTAAAGAGGGAGACACAAAAAAAAAATAAATAAATCACAATTTTACAAAAACACTGAAAGCTTTTGGGTGCACCAGACCAGTGATATTATGGCAAACACTGGCAGTCTGCATGGTCTATGGAACTTTAATATGTAAAGGTCTTAAATTACAAGAACATGACATACCTGGAGTTGTTTTATTTCTTTCACACGTTTGAATTATCCTTATATCTCCAAAGCTCAAAATGCTCTGTTCCAGCTTGTGATGTCATGAAGCGACAGTTTTTAAGTTAACAACTACTTTTTACCTTTTGTTCAGTAGAGATTCCACAATATCTGGGCTGAAATTTTCCAAATGCAGGTTCCCACTCTTTTTCACTTAAACAAAATTTAAAAACTTAAATAAAACTTAAACAACTTTTCCATGACTTTTTCATAATCTAAAGTCAATTTTCCATGACTTTCCCGCACCTGCATGTGTAGAATTTATTTTGTATTTAATATGGCATTATAGTTTTATACTGTTAATACATTTATTGTAGCCTGGAACTTCCTGTATTACCACATAACATCAAAAGAAAAACAGCCTAAGTATCCAGAGTTTGTGTGAGGGTGTGTATTTGTATGAGGGGTAAAAATGTGTGAAACAAAACTCCAGGTATGTTTTGATTAGGTAACAACATTATAACGTGCCTTAAAGTTCACAAGCATATATTTTGCGTAATATAGGGCCTTTAAATCCTTTGACAGCAGATTGAGTGCTCAGTCTCTCACCAGCTTAGAGTCGATCTTGGCGTCGAGTCTGGCGTTCCTGATGAGGTTGACGATCCAGCGCTCTGCCTCCTCCGGCGTCATATTGAGCTTATCAGCGAGCATGCTGGAAAAAGTGACAGATGAGGGGCCAATTCAGTTTAGTAAACAAACTTCAGGGGGAGGACATCCAGAGTCTTAAAATTCTCTTTATAGCGCACACTTAAGACTTCACAGACAACATGGGTGACATTTAAAGCAGCAAATATGTAAAAATGTGTGAAAGGACTTTGAGACATGAGTCATCTTCAAAGAGCTTTCTCAACCAGGACTAAACCAGGACTAAACCAAGACTAAACCAGGACTAAACCAGGACTAAAACACTACTAAGCCAGGGCTAAGCCAGGGCTAAACCAGGACTAAGCCAGGATTAAACCAGGATTAAACCAGGGCTAAACCAGGACTATACCAGGACTATACTAGGACTAAACAAAGAGTAAATCATCGATCTCTACTTGTAAATCAGGTTGTAACTGCTCTTGAATCTAAACCAGGACTAAACAAGGACTACCCAGATTGAAAACAGGTCAAAACCACAACTGAACTAAATGATGATTGAAGACTAAATGAGGAGGATCAGAGCTAAAAAATGTTAAATGATGGTAAATGATGGCCCTAACCAAGACTGAACTAGGACGTAAACTGGACTGAAATTTAAATCTAAAATATCTAAAATGAATACATGGATGACATTTATTGCTGCAAATATGACAAATGTGTAAAAAACTTTGAGACATGAGTCATCTTCAAAGAGAGTAGCTTTCAAAACCAAGACTAAATCAGGACTAAACAAGGACTAAACCAGGAGTAAAGCAGGACCACAAAGACCCTATAAGCACTAGTCTCATTAGCTTCATTTGACTGAAATCAAACGGTGTAGGTGAAGTAACATTCCCTTAGTCCACTTCTTTAGACAGTCTATGATTGAACCAAGCCTGAACAAGGAGGATCAGGGCTAAACAACTGTAAAACCAGAGGTAAATTAGGCCATAACCAAGTCTAAACTATTACTGTATTTTTCGGGCTATAAAGCGCACCGGATTATAAGGCGCAGTATCAAATAATACATCAATTGCTGTCACTGTCCACACATAAGGCGCATCCGATTATAAGGCGCAATAAGCAAACGAGTTATAGCCGGTGCGCACGCTTTGCGTTAAGGCGTGCGCACGAGTTATTAAAAGTGAGGGAACGTCTAAAAATGCGTTTTATATCCAAAGCGTGGGAGCACGTTAGAACACATTCCCTCACTTTCCATGGTGTGGAACTGGGAATGACATATGCAATACAAACTTGCGCAAATCATGCAGAAGGAAGGAGCACATCCGTCACGGATGTGTTCCAGGCACTTCGCTGCATCCAGCGGTACCCGTGGAGGCGACCTGGGGTATCAAGTTGGTTGCTGATGAAATCTATACGTAGTTGTTTCTAGGTCAGAAAAACTACGACGGCGAAGCCTATTCTCCCTCAGGACTCTTTTGAGGTGTCTCAGACTTATGATAAAGCCATGTTGGGATGCATCAAGGCTTTCTGTGTATCTGAGTCCAATATTAAAATATAATAAAATAGCGTCTAGTATTTCCGGAGCTACTATGGTGAGCTACAGCCTGTGTGTACGTGTGTGTAGGCAATGAGATCAATGAAAACAAGGATACTGTGGGAATATTCTAATTAGTCAGGGAACTACCCTTAACGCAGGCACCAGTTATAACTCGAGTTATAACCCGACTCGCGGAGTAATACGTTATTAGCTGTAATGTGTACAACATAAAATCGGTTTGAGGTTAGTAAACACAACCAAAGGTCATACATAAGGCGCACTGGATTATAAGGCGCACTGTTGATTTTTGAGAAAATTTTATGATTTTAGATGCGCCTTATAGTCCGAAAAATACGGTACATAAAATTGGAATGAAATTTAAACCCAGAATATTTAGTTTCAGACATCTCCAAAAAGCAATTTCCATTTTCTCCACTCCTCCTTTCATCCTTCCATTCAAAACTACACCCATTGAAAACTAATAATTACACATTTTGAAGCGTTTTTTACTACCTGATACTGATGCACTGATGAATGCGACAGAAAGTCTCAAAGATGAAAAGACGAGCATTTTCAATGAAGTCCTCCAGACAAGCTACCAGAAAGAAGTCATTTACCAAAACCTAAAGAGTGAAAGAGACACAAAATGAGTCAATAAAAAGCCAAGATACTGAGAAAAAGCAGAATGAGACTAAGAGAGGTTCAGCTGGAGAAGTCAATTCATATATATGCAGTAAAATAAGTAGCTAGAACTTGCTCTAAAGAACTGCTAAGTCATAAAAAGTATAAGACAGTGTTTACATATCAAGAATAAATTGTAATTTGTAATGATGTATTTTTCCTGTGTCTGTGCCCCTCTCTTATAAAGGTGATGCCTGGGAGCTTCACTGTTCCTAGTACTACACTTTCCTGTACTGAAATGTCTGATATTTTTCCTAAGATCTGACACTCCCACGTCTTCACAGTCACGATGTACAGTATACAGTAACCGACTAGACATTTGTTTGACTACAAGAGAATAACACAGTTCTTATAACAACTGATTATGTTACTAAAAAAGTGTGACAATAAGAAATTAATAGGTCTATATACCTCTTACCTTGGCTTATAAGATTAACCGCAACCAAATTAACATTGGAATATAAATGGACGCAACTGGAAAATCTAAGGATGTAATTTTTTGAAGGATCATAATTTACTTCATAAACAACAAAAACATTCTGTCTTATTCTGCATAAAAACACTAATGTAGTTTAGGTCTGCATAAACATGTTGTGAAATGTGATTCTTGTCAGTTCATATTTCAGTATTTTTGTCAGTTCTTCTGGATATGTTTAAAATGTCAACTTTGAATTCTATTGTTAAACCATAAATGACAAATGACATCTATGCATTTAATTAGTGAGATGTACAAACTAAAACTCTGCTTTCCATGCTAATAAATGAAGGCAAGCAAAGTTACAGTGTTCTACAGTGTACTTACAGAAATGTATTATTAAAACATAAATTGCAAATATTATCGCAATCGTAATTAATACTTGTCAGAAAAATTGCAATTAGACATTTTCTCAAATTGTTCAGCCCTATGGACTTCTGTATTCTTCTAATTGGCGAGATGTACAAACTAAAACTCTGCCTTCCATGCTAATAAATGAAGGCAAGGCAAAGTTACAGTCTTCTACAGTGTAATTAAGTGGTCCCAAAGTCTGAAACTGCAGAGCTGGGGTTTCCAGAGAGCCTTAAACCTGACAGCGGTTCCACTTCAAACTGTCGGAAAGTTAAGAGGAGGCTAATCAGGCCAGACCAGGATTTGCTGAGTTTGAATAGGTCCAATATTGAGCGCCGTGGTCTCAGGGAGATCAGAGAGGTCCCTGGAGGCAGCCACCTTTTCTTTGGTGATTTGGGTCCATGCACCGTGACCGAGAACAGTGTGTGGACTGGACTTACCGACTCACACTCTCGCAGCTTCTTCTGGGCGCTGTCGAAATCAAAGTTCACATAGAGACACTCCACAAACTCAGTGATGGGGTCCTTGTAAGTGTAAGATTCCTGAAAAAAAGACATATTCAGTGTTTTAATGGTTAAAGTTGGCTCATTCCATATTGACTTTGAACAAGCATAAATACTGTTGTTAAAATGTATTTGGCTTGTAAAAATAGTCATATATTGCTATATATCGATTATCACATGTATCTCCATATTGGGATAATGTCGTAGCCATGTATCAAGTATTGTAACGAATCAGGAGAGACACTGCGATTCCTAGCGTTAGAAATCATCTGAGAGTTCCCTTTTACAAAACTTTCATATAAGTAAATTGTACAACTGTTTTCAAGCTTTGTAAATAAATACATACTTAAAAATGCATATGTTCAATAAGGAGAGTACAGAAGAGCCTCACACAAGATTAATAACTTCGTCCCCAGCTGTTGTTTCCCTTTTTATTTAAGGTTGATATATATTAAAGGAGTCACTATTCACATATAAACACTCCATAAACTCGGTGATGGGGTCCTTGTAAGTGTAATACTCCTGAAAAAGTGAGAAAATGTAAGTGAGGATGGCTAAATAAATAATAAAACAATTGATACTAATAATGACTAATTTGTCTTTTTTCAAGGTGGACTATGTGGCCTGTTAGAATCTGCAGTGATGCTATTGCTTTGCTTTGTTTTACAGTATGGCATCAAACTGACTTCTGTACATAAAAACAGGCAGGTGACACCAACAGACCAAATTACTAGTCAGATCTGTGGTGAGGTAACATGTAGTAACAGTACATATTTTTCCATAGTACGTGACTGAATTTATTTAACAAACTATATAAAGTTTTAACACTCTCCTATGGAACATACCAGAACATAAAACTAAAATCTGACCAAACCCTGATTATACATGATTTAAACTAGAAGTAAAACTTAACTAACCCTCGACTGAAACAGGTATAAACTAGGACTAAATCAGAGCTGAGTGATCAGTATTACAACTGGATCAAGTCCCACAAAAAACAAGACTTGAGTACCACTGGCTGCAACAGCAGTATGTACACCACAGGTTACTCACAGAAACTCTAGTGTAAATTACTCATCATTTAAGATCCATATTATGTTATTTTTGATCCATGTAGTAATGTTTCCTCATCAAAAACATACCTGGAGTTGTGTTTTGTTTCATTCACACATGTTTAACAAAACAATGGATATTTATTGGATTATTATTGGATTGGATTTATGGATATTTCTTCTCTCAAACTAAAAACACTCCACCTTGCAATGTTGTGTGGTGATACAGGAATTGCTCCACTGTGTTTTTAAACTCCATACACCTTCACTAAAATCATGTGAATAATTTCAGCCCTAGACTTGCCCAACTATACTTAAAGTAAAATGTAGCTGTTAACTTTAAAACTACCGCTTCACGACATCACAAGATGGAACAGAATATTTTAAGTTTAGGAGATGACATAATAATAAGGTGTTTACTCAAACATCTGTGAATGAAACAAAACACAACTTCAGGTATGTTTTTGATGAGGTAACAACATTATAACATGGTTTAAAGCTCACAAGAATCAATTTTAAGCAATGTAGGTTCATTAAATTTAACTCGGTGTATATTATTTTCTGCACAAACCTGTTGAATGACTTTGACGAGGTCCTTGAGCACTTGTCTCCTCTTCCTCACGTCTTTGTTGGTGATGACAGCTGTGGTGAGGTATCGCAGGATGTGTGGGCACATTGTCTGTATGGCATTGAGGTACCTGGAAACAAAGCAAAACAGCAGCTCTGAGAAAAATCACAACTGCATTAGGCATAGACATGTAATGAAGTGAATGCAGAGTGAGCACAATTAATATAATACATTGAAAACAAGTGAGTAAATTAATACAACCAATGAATCGTTATAGTATTATTTTCATTCTTAGAGCTTCCAGCCACTTCCAGCTTCTAGGCACTAACTAGAAGCCTCACTGGGTCAAATGAAATGCTACGCAGGTGCTCTTTCAGGGGGTGAGAAGACTAGTAAGAAATAGACGGAGACCTGAGGCATTATTTTTAGTATTTGCCCGTCCAGAATGATGAAGAGAAATCAGTCTGGTCCCATGCCCACCGTCACACCAAGAGCCAGAATCAAAACCAAACTCAATCATGCTACCAGATTTTTTCATTTCAATGACGCATGTGAAACAAAGGAGCTCATTGGTCATCTGTCATCTCGAATAATCTATGAACTTTCTCTCATCTCAGATTAAACAGTAAATTTAATTCTACAGAAATCTATGGTGTTTTTTTTACTCCTGTGTTATTTTTTCCTCTCTTTTTTACCACATAAGCAGCCATATTTGTTTTGATACTGTCTCTGATTGGCTAATCCACCTGTCAATCACACCCATCTGAACTCATGGGAGATTCAACAGTGATCAGACTCCCATCTTCATAAAGTATTGAAGAACTGGGTGTTCTGGAGGGGCAACTACAGTATGGTATGTACTAGAAATTGTTTTAGAATTGTTTTGAGCTTATCCACTTTTCTATACGCACAATAATTATGATATGAGAATATATTTTTAAGAAGGCCTTCACTATTCAACAAATGTATCAAACATTAGTAATAAATAAAATGCTAAACAGTGATTTCAGTTTTAAGTCAGTGCCACTTCATGATGTCCTTCAGAAACACACTGAACTTAAATAAGACTTAATATAAAACCCTTAGAATGAAAGGGCATTCTTGTAACACATAGACCTGAGTGGACTTACTGCGGCTGGTACAGGAACAGCTCGATGATGTTGTCTCTGCCTTTGGGGTGATTAAAGAAGACGAAAAGAGACCAGTGAATGAGCCAGGTCCTCTGCTGCAGCGACTGGAGAGGGGAACTCACAGACTGTCGACAACAAACAATTATCTATCTAATGCTTGGCTTAAGATGTTAACAGAAAAAATAACCACACTGTATATTATGCTCTATGATGGTATATTTAAAAATGTAGTTACATTTCACTTGGGAGTTTTCTTTGATTCCACTGTATATTATGTATACATAATATACAGTGGAATTGATGCTAATAACACTTGTTAAAGTATTATTAGCATCAATACTTTAACAAATCAGTTAAAGTACTGATGCTAATAAGTATTTAGACTTTTTCTACTTTTCAAAGTTGGGTAAAGTTGGGTTGTTTACCTAGTTTAGCTGCACATTAGTCCTGCTTTTAAACAGGCTTTGGGTTTTGGTTATTTACAAATGAGGACCACTGCTTGAGACATCAATCAACAATTGATCTAATGTGGAAATGGTAGAAAACAGTAATCATTGATTGTTTTTACATTGTTGTCAATGGTCTCTCTAAGTCGTGTCAGATCCTCCATTGCTGCCTCCCAGTTCTGCATCAGGATTTCAGAAGCTAGTTTTCCCCAAAGAGAGCTCAGGGCGTTTCTGTCAGTGGATGGCACCTAATAAAGCAAAGTCATATTGAGACTTCATTAAACCAGAGCTTTTATCATACAGCAGATATGTTAAATGAATGTATCTCACCAACACACGGAAAAAATAGAGGTATTCTGCTGCTCCAGAATAGTTGCCACACTCGTACTGAAACTTGGCATATCTGTAAAGTGTGTCCAAGTACTCCTGACGAAACTGAAGAACAACAAGTAACAAAGTGTTATAACACTGAATAACTCATTTGAATACATTTAGGACAAATAAAAGCGAGTATCAAAAATCTCTCGGTTGATAACAAATCCCCAAATCAGACAATAATTAAAGATTCATTTAGTATTACAAGCACTGAGCAGGGCACAGATGGGAGACAAATTTGAGAATTAAAACCTGCAGTTCCACTATGTTGTCATGGAAACAAAATATTGGAACAACAAGAGAAAAACTAAAATTAAACTCACATTGTGCTTCTCTGACAGGTACTCGAACAGCATCCTCCCATCTCTGACAAACAAGAAAACAACAGATGATACATTTTGTCTCGCAAATACAAATGACTTGGCACTAGGGCTGTGTAATTAAACAGATTTTAATCAAGATCGAGATTCTGTCATTCTATGATCAGCTTGAGTCTTGGTAGATGTCTACAGTCAGTCAAAGCATATGGTAAGGCTTTTGTGTTAAATGGCAATAATTACTAGTCTTGTTTATGCTAAGAAAATGAACAGAGTTCTGGATTGTGCCGTTACATATTACAGTTTTCAATTAGCCAATGCATGACTGGAGATTTTAAGATGCTATCCTGATCTTAGCATTAATTCACGCTATATGCTACACTGTTATAAAATGTATTTATGCTTTATATTGTTGTTGGAAGTATATTGAAAGTGTTTTAATTGTTTTAATAAGACTAAAAACAGTACAAATCATGATCAATCAATATGAGAACAATTTTGTGATATATATAATTTTGGTAATATTGTCCAAGTCCACCCCAACATAACTTAGCACAAATACATGCCCATTGAATGAACTCAATCTGACCTTGTGGACTGCATCTGTCGAGTTGTTTCTGGATCCTCAAACATCTTCACAATGGGCTCTGTCTCAGATTGGAGCTGCTTCAACTGCGCCACAACTGTTGTCCTCTTCTCCTTCAGAGCTATAGCAGAAAAAGACAGGAACAAGGTAATGAAAGACTCTTGCTCCTGCAGAAAAAGTTAATCTCAGAAGCAGTGGACAACCATAACCCCACCACAATAATATGTGATATTGCTTTCCATATGTTTCAACTCATACTGTAACTAATAGAACTAATACTATGTCTACATGGATCAACAAATTGTTTTCAATCAATCAATCAATCAATCAATCAATCAATCAATCAATCAATCAATCGTGCTTAAAAAAAAAGAACATTGACTTGGGTTATTAAGCCTCACTGGGACATTAAAGAAAAACGATAGCTGCAGTTTTTCTTACAATGTGGTATATCTTTATCAGGATATAGGTTTTTGTACACATCCATGGCGAAGTCCACCATGTTCGTGTCGCTGAGGAGGTCCAGCTTCCCCTGAAGAAGTTCCTTTTCATTGTAAATCTGAAAAAACAAAAAAACAAAAACACATTTAACGAGACATTTAACCAAATCCTGCACACTAATAGCATTACGCTAGATTAGCGCGCGATTCAATGCACTGATATCAACACCGAAGAATATCTTAAATTACAGAGATCTGACTTTGGCTGACTCTAGAAAAGCGTATATGTATATCGCTGTTGTTACTGGGATGCCAAAACCGAAAATTGAATAAATACGTAGCGTTTTGTAGCATATGGTTAGCATTAGCTCAAATGCCGGTTGTGTGAGCACCCACGCTGGCCGTAATGAAGTAATATAATACCGTAATAAACTAGCTATTCAGCTACAACCTTGAAAAAACACAGAACATGTCTTACTTCTTTTACAGAGAGGAACTCCAAGAGAGGAAAAACCAAATGTCGGTCGAGAAAATGTGCTATTTTGGTTGTCAAGTCGTAGTCCGCCATATTGGCTGGATTCAAAATGAAACTTTATGAACACACATGCGCAAACAAAAAATGTAAGACTGCTGCATACGTCACAGAACCCTCAGTACAGTATTTAGCTTACAACAGCTAAATATACAACAAGTACTTTTTGTTTTAAATCACTTTAATATAATACACCACCTTTACAAACTAAAGAAGCTTATCATCATATATATCAAAACATGGAACAATCAAAAATGCCTGTACCATAGACTGTATAAAAAACTGGACCGTGATCATGACGTCATCCAAAGCGTTCAACGCCGCACAAATGAAGCTCGCGATCATGGATCTATTAAAATAACGCGATGCTAACGGTTACAGAAGTGAATCTGTTATGAATAGTATTTTTTTGACTAACAAAATAGCGGGAAAAAATTCAGGATCATGTAAAGTGGGTTATTAAGAACATTTTAACCCTAACCCTAACCAAGATGACGAGGCTCTCAACAGCAGTTACAGAGAGAAGAGCGACAAGATCCTAATGTAAGTCAATGGGAGCCAAGCTCGGAAGGAGCCGGAAGAGCCTCCTGTAGCACCCCCAATCTGGCACGCGGGAGCTAACATGGATCTATTAAAATAACGCGTTAGCTATGTCCATTCATATCGGTCTATGGCCTGTACAAGGCTTTAAGATACAAGATTATACTACTCTACAGTCAAATACTTTGAATCGAAAT
>KN489611.1:81076-95335 GCA_000787155.1 Scartelaos histophorus
TTTTCTCCCAAACCACTCCTGTTTTCCACCACTTGCCAGAAGTATTTATCAGGAGAAATTATAGCTGTAAAATTATAAAAATGCTGTGTGAATTTGCTCTTGTGTCTATTTGGGTCTGCCTTTTTGTAAGAACAAGGAAGTAACAATCTTGTTGAAAATTAGATTTTAAATGGTTCCCACATGTGATAGCTTTGAACTGTGTACTCTGACTCCAACAATCTGGTAACCTTATATGACTGGGAATACACATCGCATGCAAAGTTAAACCTAATGCTGTAACATTGTGCAGTTGGAATTCACCATCTGTTTTCTTCCACAATCTACTTTAACATGTGTTCCACTGACTGTGTAAAGAAGTGGACTTAGGCAGACGTCACCTGTAGTGTTTGGCTCAAGTTAAAAACTAGCACTTATAAGGACGATTTTTGACACAAGTTTTACAAACTAAGCTCAATAAAAACACCAGAATCATGTACTTCAGGTTAATATGAACAATTTACGACCAAAATGAGGAGTCTGACAGAAGTTTTTTCAATTTATACTGATTTGGAGCCAGAAACATGTTGATATTCACTTCCTATTTGAAGTGAAATGGCCAGAGGGTTAGTTATGACCATTTACATAATCAATCTGTACACAGTTCGAGCTTTGTTGACTATGGTCATTCATAAACCTGTTCCAAACTCACTGTGAATGTTATGTCCTTCTAAGGCCATGTTGTTACAGGATGAAGCACCTCTTAAGTCAACATCCAAAAATTAAAATGAAAACACTGATCTGGTACAAACCTAATTGTCCACTTGGTCACAATTCTGATAATAAAACACGGTTTATTAAATAGAAATAGACTAGTGAAACTACAAGGAATAAAATCAGATTACCGGTAAATATATAAATAGCCTATGTATGAATTTATTTAATCAAATGAGCAAAATTGTACACATATAAAGAATAGGGGTAATCTAAAATTAAAGTTGGACGGTGTAACTTTTCTGCTGAAGTGTTCAACACCTACTTGTTTCCGTAGAGATGGCATTGCTTTGCCCAGAATGTTTCACAGTATGGCATTAAACATATCTCCAGCGAGACTAACAGATTGTAAATTTTGTTTCACTCACACATGTTTGAGTAATCGTGCATTATTACCACTAGTCATTTCCTAAATTCAAAATGTTTTCTTCCACATTGTGATATCATTAAGTGGTTGTTTTCAAGTTAACATTTACCTTTTATCTTTTGTTCAGCTGGTCAATTCCCATGTTTAAATCATCCAAATTATTCTTGCGATGGTGTATGGAGTTTAAAAACACAGTGGAGCACTTCCTGTATTAACTCCAGGTATGAAGGGAAGAGGTAGAGCACTTAACTGGGTCATGAAAAAGTCAAAATTACAGTACAGGTTTTTGATGAGGAAACTACATTATAATTTAACTAAAATAACTAAAATGTGTTTAATATGGGCACTGTAGCTTAAACCATTTGATATTGTCTGTATTATTCATCCACGCCAAGTTCTTGCTGTTGAACCAGATGGGAATTTCAAATCGCTGTAACACGTCTGAGCCAGAAACTGCTTCCTCATGGCTTCACACTGGCCCTGTACATACATTTCCATTACAAGTGTCACAAATTCCCACATGAAACCCCCACTCCTGCAGTCTGCCCATCCTGAGGCAAAAACAAGTCTCTGGCCCTGTTCCACCAAAATAAAAAGCCCCAGCTGCACTCTAAACACTGTAAAGCAAGAAGCCAAGGATTTAGAAATAACACATAAAAATGAAATATCGTAGCTGTGAGATGAGATTAAAAATGCAAGACCAAACCTCAATGAATGGGCTAGAAACATATCAACTTTATGGCAGGGCATTGTCAGAGGGAACAGTCATTTTGGTCTTTAATAGCTGATTGAGTTTACAAATCATGATGACAATAAGAGTTTGAGGATTTTGTGTGACCATGAAGCACCCTTGGTGTTGCTATTCTAAAAGATTAATTTTTGGATTGTAGATCACTTTTAATGCATTATAAAAGCCATTTTCAAAGACCGCTATATGAAATGTCCTCGGGTCTTTTGTCTCAGTAACCTCGCAGTAACAACTGTATAGCGCATATATTGATTAAAGATGTTGTTATTTATGGTCATTCTCTACTCTACCCATATTATTTTCTGATCTACACTTTGTTCCACCTTGTGATGTCATGCGGTAATACAGGCAGTGCTCTGCTGTGTTTTTAAACTCCACTAAACACCGTCACTGGAATCATTTGAACAATTTCAGGGCTGGAATTTACAATTTCTACTGAATTAAAGTTAAAAGATGATTACTCAAACATGTGTCAATGAAACAAAACACAACTCCGAGAATGTTTTTGATGAGGTAACAACATTATAACACAGATTAAAGCTCACAAGAGTCAATTTAGCACAATACAGGACATTTAAAAGTATATGTGGGCACTGGGCCTTTTTCATTATAGCCGCATTTGGTTTAGGCAAGGATTTGGCAAATTTAAAGTTGCTTTATTGAGCAAACTAACTCAAATAGATCCAAGGGAAGCTAATTCTCAGAGATATTTGCTAATTATTTCCTCCTGTTTGTTTGTAGGAGGATTGGAGAAACAATAGAAGAATGTTAATTACAGTTTTACTACAATTTTTACATTTTACATTGCGATCACAGTGCACATATGGTAATACTGAACTGAACAATGGGCCATTTTTTGTACAGTATACATAATACATGTCTACAACTGTTTAATCTTAAGATTATCTCTAAAAATGTCTAATTTTCTGTTAAATTTTGTGGCATTTTCTTTAAATGGCCCATATTAGACAATTCCCTGATCTATTATAATATTGTTTCCTCATCAGAAACATATCTGAAGTTGTGTTTTGTTTCATTCACATCTTTAATGCACAAACTTTGCATATTTAGGCAGTTCTTTTCTGAAAAACACTGCTCCACCTTGTGATGTCATGTGGTCATACAGGAAGTGCATCACTGTTTTGGAACTCAATACACTTTTACTAGAATCATTTGGATGATTTCAGCCCTGGAATTGTCAATCACTGCTAAACTGCAAGTAAAAAACTTGAAAACTACCACTTCATGTTACTCAAACATGTATGAATGAAACAGAATACACTTCTTGGTGTGTTTTTGATGAGGTAACAGCATCATGACATGGCTTAAAGTTCACAGGAGTCAGTTGTATATAATATAGGAACATTAAGAATTGGATGTTGCTAGAAAACATATACTGCTAATCCTTGTATCCTTGTATTTCTTGTGAAATGTGCACAAACACACCAACAATCCATGTGGATGAAGTGTCTTGCCTTAGAACACAATGACAGAACATGGTCCAAATGAGAATCAATCCGGGTTGGTGTGTAAGCAAGATTCATTCAAATATATATATTTATGTATATTTATGTTGAATATGACTACAATCAACCTTAAATCTATTTTTTTCATGTTACTTGAGATTTAACCTTACAGCAAGAAGGTCCCAATTTGGCTGCTATTATATCTTATTTTTTTATCTTGTATATATTTATATACAAACCTATTACATATTATTACATGAAATTTATTACTGTGTTATTATTGTTGTTACTGTGAATTTGCACAGCACTTTTAAACAGTCTGTTTATAAATGTGCTTTAGGATTTTCAAATGTTCCCTGTAGGGTTTAACTGAGATGTGGCAGGTATAATGGCTGCTGTTTAAAGGCAGATTTTGAGGGAGAGAAATAGAGCGGGATATTAACGAAGACCTTCTTGTATCTGGTAATAAAGATCTGGATTCCCAATAAAAACACCATAGGGCATAAAAACGATCGGCTGCAGTTCAACTTGTGGTTCATTATTGGTCTCCTGTCACCACGGCAACGCTCTAAGCCTCTGTCAAACTGTGCTGAGAAGTAAATACAAGTAATTGCTGCTTTAGAAAAACACTGCAAGAATTACTGTTGATTTCCATCTAGAAATTCAGCTGGGGAATTGGTTCAAAATTGAGTAGCCATTTAATCTGAACAGGTTAACAAGCAATGGAAGATAACATTTAAGAGAGTTTCAATCCATGATCTAAATATATACACCCTATAAGCTTTGTACTCATTCGGCTCTGGCTTTGTTAGGTCAGGGATTGCCTTCTCCCATTGCTGTATCCCCACCAGAAATCCTGCTCGAAATGAAAAAAGATTATAGCCTGGCAAGCCGTCTTTCTTACTTTCTGTTGGAATGCAATACAGTCTGGCATCAGGCTCACATCAAATCAGTTCAGTTATTTCATTTAGCCACTTATGACATTCTCTTTCCAATGCATGCATACTGAAGAGAATAAAATCTATAACTTCACTTAACTTTCACATAACTTTCACTTCAGATTAACAGTTGACCATCATGTTTGTAATGACACAAAAATTACTTAATTCACCTCTCTGCCATGCCAAAAACATATATCATGTGTGTGTTCTGGTGGCATTATCCTTTTCCATGGAGATGCATTTAATGTCATACTGTGAAACATTCTGATAACCAATAACATCTCCATGGTGACACCAGGTGGTGGACCCTTCATCAAAAGTGCCTGAGTAGTAATTAGAGAATAAGAATAAGGTTTTTAGTGAATTTGGCTAAAAGCTGAAATTTGTTTTTAGTGAATTTGGCTAAAAGCAGAAATTTGTGAAAAAAAATTGCGAGTCAGCTGAGCATCTGACTCAGCTGTACTCAGAAAAAATATTTAAGTGCAGTTTGTTTCCTGTGATCAACTCAGAGTTAAAACAGGTGTACAATGATAAGTATAGAATTGACCTGCATGTTTAATTGCTATTTTCAATTTGAGGCTTGGCCCTTATAGCCTATATTCAATCAAGATCAAGATAAGATCATTACACCAAAA
The DNA here is from genome assembly GCA_000787155.1 of Scartelaos histophorus. Lineage (NCBI taxonomy): Eukaryota > Metazoa > Chordata > Actinopteri > Gobiiformes > Gobiidae > Scartelaos > Scartelaos histophorus. Next base: position 85,984 of record KN489611.1, read on the forward strand.
TGCAGGAAATAAAATACATCTCTCTCCATATTTCAGTGGACCCTTTTCATGCTTCTTCACTGTTAAATGATGTATTAAATCATACATTGAAACGCTCCAACCTGCCATTCTGGAGAACTTTTCAAATCAGGAGACAGTAGCAGCATCGTCCTTGACATTTCTTAATTTAGTTGCTGTCCACGGCCCAGTAAACATAAAGAGCTCCTCGCTGACAAGGCCCTCCTTTGGCTCAGTCTATAAAAGTCTGTGGAGAGTGTAGGGCTGTGGAGCCATTTCTCTGACACATAAAGATACTGAGCTTGTCAACTCAACACTTGCTGCTGCACTGGGAAATAGAGAGAGAGAGAAGTATATATTTTAGTTCTACAGCTACTCAAAGTTCACCCAGGGAATATAAGCCAAAAGAAGGCATGAATCTAACAAACAATGTACTGTCTTTGCCAAGTTCACAGAGACAACAAGAGATTTTTAAGAGGATGTCTTCTACCTGTAAAGTGTAAAAGGTGAAGCCAAACAATTTGCTTAGTGCTGTGTCAAATGAAAGCTTAAAAGTTGCACTATGGAATTTTTCTGTTTGAGATTGTGCACCGGCTTGTTTCCTTGGAGATGTTGCCTAGAATATGCTATAGTATGGCATCAAATATATCTCACATTTATTCAAATACAAACGTTTTTGTCTCTTGAAATACCATGACCATGTCTCTCCACAGATCTGACCTGTAAATTAGCTTGGTTGCACCATCAGTTTGTCTCCATGGAGATAGGCGTGTTTAATGCCATATTATGGAACATCCCAAACAATGTAAGAGCATCTCCATGGAGTAAGCAGATAGCAGGTCCCCATCTAGAAAAGTTACATCTAGTGCACATTTAAGTGACTGAAAGATTTTTAAAATAGATGAAGAATAATGATCTCATAGTTATTGTCTTAATAATATAGACCCTTTAAACTCCCGTGTCATCAAAACGTTCAAAACTGTGGACTGGAAGCAACTAGAGGTGATATCACTCACATGTGCCAAATTTGCTTAGATTTTTCATATTTTGTGATATTCTGTAATTAATCCCAGTATCCTCACTGAAATCACAATATGTTCCATTTCACCTTTGCCTCCAGCTGCCTCCATCCCAGAAGTTTTTGTTTTCATTCACAATTTAAATGGTTTATAGTTCGGATCAGAAAACTGTGTAGACATGGAGGTCCCACCACACGGCAAAAAGATTCTAGCTTCAATTCCTTTTACACGATTTTACTTTCTATTGGGGTTGTCAAAAGTATTGGAAATCCAATACCAATCAATACTAGAACTAATATTGAAACTAGATTTCCTGAATAGATATACACCCATGGACTACTAAGAAATCTACCTGGGATTACAGAGTGTTGTTTTTTTTTTTATCATTGTGCTGTCAGAATCAATACAGAGTATCGCTGCTACTCCTTAGTACTGAAATCAAGTTTTAAATATTTGTATCAACATTAATCGTTAAAACACTAATTTGTATATTGTACAAAGACAAGCTAATTCAATTAATAAAGTGGTGTAATGGAGTTTGCAAACCTAAAAACTTGAAATAACACCCACAAATGATTAATTGTACCATTTAAGTTTTGGGGTCTTGACCATAGAGTGTATATAAAAGGACATAGCTAACTCGCACTTCCGGCTCCATCAACTCTGGTTCCAATTGTCTTGAAAAAACTGTGAAAAATCTCCCCATACCTCTCTGTAACTACTGCAATGAACCTTGTCATTTTGGTCTTAAAATACCTGTCTCTTTTTGAAAATGAATATATATGTTACAGAGCATTTCTTGTAGCCTTTCACGGATGCTAAGATTCTATACAATTCTCAAAATAAATGGCTCAAAACCCTTTCTCGCCGATTTCTTTTGACAAGTTGTAAGAATGATATATGCTGGTGAATAGTGCATGAGGACAATAAAAGGCCAGTGTCAGTGTTGTAAATGTGAGCCACAGTCACTGCCAGCAGCCTCTGGTGTGAACACAAACCAAGAGTGAAAAGAGTGATTCACCACAAAGAGAAAATGTTTATGAGTTTATGATGAAAATCTATGAACAGTGTTTGCTAGTGAATCTTATAATATTTTGAAAAACATAAAAATTGCCATAGTAAAAGGCAGCCTGAACTGTGCATCGCCACATTCATTGTTGTACTGCTGCTTGTCTCCATGGAGATATCACTGCTTTGCCTGGGAGGTTCCACAGTATGACATTAAACTTATCTGTCTTACATTTATTTAATTCAACACATGTTTCTACATTGATCAAAATACCATAAAACATGCATTCTTACAGACTGGAAACTTGGCCTGATGATATCATCTTCTCATTTCCATGGAGATAGATATGCCAAACTGTGGAACATTCCAGGGAAATGAATGCAGTCTCAATGGAGACAAGAATGTGGCAGACCCTCCACCAGAAAAGTTACATGAAGCACCTTTAAAGAACATACTGTAGCAGAGGAGAGTAAAGACATAGACAGGCACTATAGACTGGATTGTAAAGATGGTGGTGAATTAATCAAATGTGAATGTATTATTCAGTAAGCAAATCAACAACTAAAAATATTTTTAAATAAATTATACATTTGTTTTTACTATTGACCCCTTGTCTCTTTTGACCCTATCTCGCAATAGCTGGATGCACACTAATCAAGAGACCACTGAAGACTGGGATCAACCCACTGCATGCTGATTTTTCTCTTTTTAGATATTCTGAGTCTTCCAGGCATCCCATTTTGTTCAGTGTCCAACACATTAACTTGCAGGACAAAATTCACTTGCCCCACCCGGCTAACAGCTGACATGGGTTAAGGACGTAGGTAAGTATTGACTATAGTTAAGGTTAGGACTGGTCTGAAATGAATATGTAATTATGTAATGAACTCAAAAGTATGGAAGCCCAATATGTGTGCTATTGAGTTATTTTATTATTATCTTTGACCCAGTTTTATTTAGTAATTTCTCTAAATGTGTGCGTTTTGAGTTGTACTTCCTGTTCCTGTATAGACTGTTTGCCCCGCCCTAATGTGCCTCATCTGTGTCTTGTTCATCTGTACATGTCTGTATACCCTGTGTACTCCTCTGCCCTTTATTGATTCATTTGTTATTGTCAGTGTCATGTCTGTTTGGATCTTTGGGTTTACTTTTTCTTCTGATTTTAATTGAGCAACTTTGCAAGTGCAGCCCTGCATTTTGGGTCCTTTCTGCTCTAAACATGACATAGACACAAGTTTATGTTTTGTTTCATTCACGCATGTTTAACACACAAACCCTGCATATTTACATTTTTTTTAAGTTTTTCTTTTTGACAGAAAGCACACTGTTGCACCTTGTGATGTCATGACGTAATAACAGGAAGTGCTCCGCTGATATGGTTTCCCTAGAATCATTTGGATGATTTCAGCTCTGGAATTAAAATTCTTTATTGAACCTAAGGTAAAAGGTAACTGTTAACTTGAAAACTACCACTTCATGACATCACAAGGTGGAACAGAGCATTTTGAGCTTTGGTGACAGAAACAGAATCATAATGCAGGATTTCCTAAAAACACGAATGAAACAAAACATTTATGTTGTTGAGAAGGTAACAACTTTATAACATGGCTAAAACCTCACAAGAGTCGGTTTTGCATAATATTTAAGGCTAATACCACAAGATATTCACTGTATTTTCTCTCACTGGTTGAAATGTCATAGCTGATGACTGAACTATTAGAAATCTGACAAATAGAAGAATTCAGCATTTGACGTTTTAAAATGCCCCATCTGCAAAAAATCAATAAAGACTTGAAGCAGCCAAAATAAAGTGTGCTCTTACTGTTCTTTTGAGTTGCTGTTGTCCAAACAGACCAGCTCCCCTGACTCTGAGTGGACTCAGGGCTGTGATGTGGTTTGTGATGGTGGAGCACAAATTGATTGGAGATGTTGAGCTCATGTGAAGCGGAAAGACCAAAGCGTACGGGCTTTGATCTATTTGAATGCTTCACTAAACTAAGAGCTGCTCAGACACAGACTCTTTGACAGGAAGACTCAGGCTCTCTGTGATATGAGAAGGACGAGCAGTGGGTCAGTTAGGTTATACTGGGTGAGATATATTAGAGATAAACAATATAGATCTCTCTTAAAGGTTCACTGTGTAACTTTACATCACCATCTTGTTTTCAATGGATAGCACAACAGGCTACAGTTAATACCACCAAAGAATTGCTTCATATGGAACACTGAATATATGGAAAATTATGTTATACTCTCAAGCAGCACTGAATCGTAGGCACGACTTAACACGTGAGTCAGATTTTGATGCGTGTGGGAAGACACACACACAAAAAATATAAAAATATACTGTTCAGTGCATGACAGTGGCACTAATGAGCTGCTGCTGCACTGTGAGCCCTGACACAAGACTAAAGCTGAGGTCTGCTTGGAGACACATGCATTTTATTAAAGGGGGAGTATACAAGGAAGAGAGGGAGGTAAGAGAAGAAATGAACATGTTTTTTCTGAAGCTATGGCTCATTATTTTGTGCGTGGAGCAGTGAAGAGCAGATGGTGGTCTTTGAACCTTCCCTTTGTGATGTGTTCGAGGTGCAGAGAGGCAGTGGGAAATGTTTGATGGCAGCATGGCGTTTGAGTGACAAAGATCAAAGTTGGAAAAAGTCAAGGTAATGATTTCAGAGAACCTGTGGAGTACAAACGAATCCCACATTATAACTATGAAGTGAAGAGGCGATGGTTAAATATAACATTTTATTAATGTTGCGACTATTCAATTTTGTCTTATTTTAAAGGCCCCATATTACACAAAATTGAGCTTTGAGACATGCTAGAATGTTAGCACCTCATCAAAAGGCTTTAGTAAGCATTTATTATTCTCTATCTAAATCTCCTAAGCGCAAAAAGCTCTGTTCCACGCTGGGATATAATGAAGCAGTACTTTTAAAGTTAACGGCTACCTTTTGTCTTTTTTTTTAGTGGAGATTGAACATTACAGGGCTGAAATGATCCACTGAAGGTGTATGGAGTTTAAAACACAGGGGAGAACTTCCTGTATTACAACGTGACATCACAAGGTGAAACGGAATGTTTTTCATTTGAAAGAAGAAAATATGGAGTGTTTGTGTGTTAAACATATGGGTCAATGACATGACGCCTGTTTAATTGCAAATTCTGCATTTAAAAATGTTCAAATTTCATAATAATTCACCACATACCTGTAGTACCTCTGAACTACATGGAACCAAATGATGTTTCAGAAATCATTAGTTATTAGGCATATTTTTGGTATTTAAAGTGTTAAAATGTCAGTAATTGTAACTTTTTTACATGACTCTAAATGTAATCAAATTTATTTTGTTTCTTTTTTGACATATTTTCTGTCAAAAGTTTACAAAAGTGTTTTGTAGTCCCAGATGAAATTTTAGCTTTCTTGAATGAATATTATGGGGGGAAATATCTATCTGTGCAAATATTGTCCAAGTGTGTCAATTTTTTCAAATATCAATATCATGTTCATATTTCTCAGAACTTAATTAATATCCCAACCATGTTTTAGAAAATAAAAGTTTAAGGTTATTGATGGTCGCACCACATGGAATTTTTTAAGGTCAAACATAGATTTATGCACCTGACATTGTACATTTAAAAACTAAATCAATAGAAATTCTTTAAAATTAAAACATTTTCAAATGTGGCTGTTGAAAATCCTTATACCCCATTGGCCCATATATGAATGAAGCATAACACAACTTACGTTATGTTTGTGATGATGAAACAACATTTTAGCATAGATCAGAAATTGTTTATTACAGCACCAGTCCAAATTACAAGTCAAACCTATGGAGAGGTAACTCAGGTCTCTGGATGTCTCTGCCATTTTAAGAAGCAATAAAGACAAGCAGGTAGTGAACCCCAACCAAGTTACATAGTGCAACCTCAAAGCTAAAATCATTCAAAATTTTCACACACAAATAAAAAAAAATCAACTTGGACCAGTATTGAAACACACAAATGAAGAAAATGATGACAGTGATGATGATTGGAGTCCACATAGTCATTGCAATCTTGGTTTAAGATGTTTAGACAGTTAATAAATTAAATCTTAAACATAAATAATCTATGCCAAAGGAAAATATTTTCTTGCCAGTTCTCCATTTTCATTTTTTTACATCAGATAAAAGCAGCCTTTTATTATAGCCAAAATATTTCACTTCTAAAAGCTGCCAAATTTGAATTGCCAGTTTAATTACCAGTTTTATTTAAATGAATAATCTGGCTCGTTTCTGTTGGTAATTGTTCTGATGTAACAGCACATTAAATCAGACTGACTTCATTGGACTATGTTATTGTCCCACCAAACCTCTTATGTGTGGATGGAGTGCAGTGCTGGGCTTTTGGTGTAATTGGCATCTGTTTGGCTTTGGACACGTTCCGAGTCAGACCCTGAGTCACCTGCTTCGGTAAAACAATGCTTATTTGGAGCATATTTATCAAAAAAATCATCTTACAACTTAGTAATTCAAACTTTTTTGCTAATTTGAACTTTTTAATCAAATGTTTATTCCATCGCTGTGTATTTCAAAGGAGTGTGACTGTGCTGAATCGTTGCCTCTATGTGCCACTAAAATGTAGGGATATGGTTTAATATTGGAGTTAACTACCTGTAAAATGCTTGCCTGAGCAGACAGTCCCTTCTACATTTTGTTTGGGATTGGAACCCGACAATAGAGGATGAAAACTCTCCGTCCAAACTTGAGACGGTCCAACCACAGCCACGTGACACTTGTACCACATTCTCATAACATTCAGAACAAAATATATAACTACTTTTACCTGAGATAAGTAACAGTTTGCTTCTATTGTTGATTCTGAGAAAACCTGCATTGTTCTCCATCCTTTATGTTGCTTTTTCTCCTTTTTTATATTAGCAGCTGTTTGTTTTTGATGCAAATTAACCATGCTTCTCTCTGATTGGTTAATCCGCCTGTCAATCATGTCCTCTGAAATCAGGAGGACAGTACAGTATATGGCTCCAGTTCTACTTGTCTTTGTGAAGTTTTGTCAAAATGTATGGTTCTGGCCGGTCAGGTAAGTAAAATGCAGTTTAAGTCAAATATTTTGTAGTAAAAGTAAGTAATTTATTGTTTACAAGCACTTACAGCACTCTCTTTCGGTCTCAGAACAGTGTCATTGAATAAGATTTATAAATAATACTGTATTGCCATAGCTCCTGTGAGAAATGATTTCTTGTTAATATAGTGTCATTGAATAAGATTTAGAAATAATACTGTATTGCCATAGTTAATATCCTTATAATCTGTGTTCTTCTAAGGGGTCTGTCTAATTCCATAATCTGTGCACAAAGACAAAGAGGCAGCATTTAGAGTGACACAGACATGCAGAGACAGGGGTTAAGAATATATGGAACCTGTTGCTTCAGTGCAGGGACGACACAAGGGGAACCTGGGATATTTGCGGAAGTTTGGGCAGGTTCAAAGGAGCCATATATGTACGGTTTAAAGACTGGGGTGTTCAGGTTATTTTCAAGCTGTAAACCATACCAAATATGGAATCCAAGTCATTTAAAGAAAGCTGACGTCTGCCAAAATGGCAGTATAAATGTGGAGAGATGAGTGGACAGTCCACAGAGATGTAACTGGACAGTCCCCAGAGGTGAACCTGTATTTCTGTTTAAGCCGAATTAAAGGAACCATATATTAAAATGCATCTGGACTTCTGGACTCTTGTTTTCATCGCCTCCAGGGAAAAAGCTGACACTCCCCTCAGGCTAATTTTCTGAAATGTGACATGGGGGGGGGCAATCTGCCCCCCAGTCTCTCCAAACACCACAAATCACTCTCTCCCATGCCCATATATGTGAGGTGGGTGAAGTGTCTTGTGAAAAACATCAGAGCAGAGATCAAACATCCACTGTCAAGGTAGTATATCATTTGTGCCAGATGCCCTTCCTTTCACAAAACTCTCTATCAGTCTTGAGATAGGGTTCACTTTATAATGACGCCTTAAAGACATGGAGAAATGCTTAACTCATAATGAACAAATAGTTTACTCAGTTTAAAAGTCCTACATTATGCAAAACTAGTTCTTGTGAGATTTAAGCCATGTTGTAATACTGTTACATCTGCAAAAATATACCTGGAGTTGTCTTATTTCATTTATACTTGTTTGAGTAACTCTTTATTACCAGTCTGTCTAGAGTTTAAAGCTCAACATGCTCTGTTCTACCTTGTGATGTCATGAAGCGGTAGTTTTCAAGTGAACACCTGCCTTTTACCTTTTGTTTGCTAGAGATGGGCAATTACAGAACTGAAAATATCCAAATTATCTAGGAAGGGTGTATAGAGTTTAAAATCACTGTGGAGTTCATCCTATGCCACAAAGCCTATAACAATCAGAAAATAGAGTAATATGGGCCTTTTAAATACGCCGGTGATAAGCACTTTACATATATGATTAAACATCCCAGCATTAACCCTTAATACAGTGGATGTGCCACTGTTATTACACACCTGACCTTAAGTCCTGTTTTTTATTGGTTTGACTTGTTCTATAGGCTCCCATTGGGAACATAAAGTGCCGCTGATAGAAGCGTGTGGGCATCACAGGTACAAAACATAATAGTTTTTTGATTTACAGAGCCAGAGCCCAGTGAACCATAACTCTGCTCATATACAGGAGTGTGTGTGGTGGTTAAAGCTGGAGCTGTGAATCAGGCTGTATTTCTGTCTGTCTGCGATGAAATATGCAATGACTGTGCTGCTTGTAAAATCTGAAATGAATTTTATAAAACAGGGTGGATTTATTTGTTTCAAAATATCATAAATGTGTAACTTTTCTGATGAAGAGTGAGAGTCGCCCACCTGCTTGTCTCCACAAGTTTTTGCTTTGTTCAGAATATTTCCTAAACAATTCATTCACTCTTGCCTGTGTCATTCTTTAAAATATAGAACAATGTATTTATGAATATAGCACAATGTATTTCTAACTAAACAATACTGTAACTTCAACTGGCATAATTATCAAATCATAAAGGCTGCTATCCTTTACATTATATATAATTTCCTTCAATAACAAAATACTGTCTTGTTGTACCTGTTCTGATTATGAGTGAAATAATGTCAGGGAGGTCAGAGATTTCAATTGTTAAAGTGTCAGGTGCATTTCGAAGATGTGAACATTTACTTAGAGAGAAAAACTTAGCCTTAAAAAATCATACTGACCGGCAGAACGATCTGACAAAGGTCCTTTTTTATGAAACGGGATGCCTACACTTTTTGACAAAATAAGTCTTCTTCAAGACTGTTAA
>KN489611.1:95584-108470 GCA_000787155.1 Scartelaos histophorus
GGATGATGTACTCAGAGAATGTCTCAGACAGTGGGGTTCAGAGGAGGAAGAGGTGCTGGAGGGACCATCATGGCAGGACAAACCCCCCTACATGGGGTACCACCGAAACATAACTGAAGTGGCTGATGTCAAGAAATCCTACCAATGGCTTGAGAGGGCTGGTCTGAAGGACAGCACAGAGGCACTCATCCTGGCTGCACAGGAACAGGCCTTGAGCACCGGAGCAATAGAGGCCCAGATCTACCACACCAGACAAGACCCAAGGTGTAGGCTGTGCAAAGAGGATGAATATAAATCTTTTGTCTTATATTTCATCAGTCACCTGTCCAGTGTTTACACTGTGTTTGCACAACCTGATCCACCGCTCACAACCATCTCCGACAATCAACCCCAACAACGTCAGCAACGTCAGCAAAACAAGCTTAAACTTATGAAGCTGCTGTAGCTACAATAAGAGGCTGCCGACATAAACTTATGGCATCAGTGCTGCTCTAACACAGCACGCAGCAGAACAGAGGAGCAGCTCGTCATACCCACGAGCTCATGTACATTTACACACTATTTAACTAAGTGAGAGGCTCATTTAACAGGTGTCCTTTTACCGCAGAATCATATCACATCAGTCATGAGCCGTGAAAGTGTAACTGTGTCACTTTAAACCTCTACACTGAAATGCAAAGTTTTTGTGTATTCAGTCATTTGTATAGTAGTTCCTGTTTCATCATTATCCTTCAGGTGTTACTCCTGGAACATAATGAGCAATATAAACTGAACTCTACTTTTTGAACATATATTGCAAATCTAAATGCAAATAAAAATATATTTCCAAAATCATGCTAAAATCATCAACTGCCATATTATTCAACTACTGACAATAGTGATATTGACAAACATGATATTTCTTGCCTTTCAGAGGCATTGTGGGAAGTACATTTGAGTCATTCACAGCAGGGTGCTATTACAAGCCACTGCTATATAACACTATATAGAGACCATTTAAAAAGCACAGCCAGAACCTACAGAAGCCCACAAGGAACAAACTTCACTATTCTATCTATTTCCAACAACACACCAGGTAATATCCTGCCCCCAACAGCTTGTAACAGCTTTTGTGTGAAAATACCAGGACTATTGATCAAAGTTTTTCAGAGACTCTGAGAGCGATCGATGTTACAGCAATTTTTAAGAAAACACAAAATGAAAAGCCTGATTGTTTTGAAAGAGAAACATTGATTTGATCCACAGGCTTTTTGTGCTTTGTTTTTGTCCACCTGTTGATGTCAAAACTTTTCATATTCTCAAGGTGAGGCATGAGGCAAAACTACATAACTATTCTTCTCAATTATCAGGTTTTGAGTCCATTCATGTTTTTGACAAATGCAGATTTTTCATTGGATCTAAAGGAACTGCACAGACCTCTCCAAATATCTCCAGTTCAAATAGCTCATACATACAGGCACTAAACCTTAGTACCAGACTGTGTTTTTGCAAGAAGGATTACCTATAGGGCTGCACATATCACCACAATATCCTTATATTGACCCAGTAATAAATATTTGACACAATTTTATAGAAATGTACTGTGTAAGGCAGATTTTCATCATGATTTTGGTCTTGGTTTAGTCTCTGTTTAGTTTTTATTTTGACCCAGTTTGTCTAATACATGAAAACAAAAAGATGTTTTGTTTTAATTTGGCTGAACTTCTTGTGTGAAAAGTAGACTACATAAAAATATCACAATAATATCAAAATAGCAATGCTTATTGTTATTTATGGTTATTGAATATTACATCTTTTTTGTCATATTGTGAAATCCTAATGAACTAAAATTGTTTTAACAAAAACTATGAACATTTCAAAAATCTTTTAGTATCTAATATGTGATAATATGAACCAAACATTTTAAACTGTACTACAAATTCACTCAAAATATCTAGTTTTTCTCAATAGTTTTAGCATATTTTTTGACTTGGCTTAGTTTGATCATTTGGTTCAAACATGTATCTGAACAGAGGTGTAGGTGGTCAAATCATTTGGAACAGTTCAGTACAGATGAGCTCACACAGTTCTCAGGCTTTTTCTCAGAACACACGACACAGGTCTCATGTACAAACACATATTATAGCGGTGGGTTAATATAAGCTTTTCTTCTTCCCACTCCTTTTTGAGAAATGTGTCTGTTTCTCTCAATTGTTTCTCTCTTGGCATAAACTCGAAATAAGACAAATCAATCAGTGAATTCACCCTTTTTTCAATACTAGATGTTTTCACATGTGGAAAAGGACTTTAGCCTAAACCCTGTCATTGTCAATATGGAAACTCAAACATAACAGCAAAAAAACTACAATTTGTGATCACCAAAAATCAAACAGGAAATGATTTCGCACATGAGTCAAACAGGGAGAAATGTCTCAGCAGAGTACAAACTGTGTGAATATAGACTCCATACATACACTGTGAAAAATATGACATATAAAACACATGAGAAAGTTTAAGTTTTGATGGTAAAATTAGTTTTTGAGAGATGATTGATCAGTTTGAATGAAAATCTCCATTTTGCCAGGATTAAATTTTGTTTAGGAGAATTAAGAGTCTGTTTAGGATTTTGTGTGATTGTAAATTTTCAATAGATAAATGTGCCAAAGCAACTGCAAACATGTAATATGGAAACATTCAAATATGAATAACTTGCAATACATTTTATGGGAGCAACAGAATTTTTTTTCAGTTTGATATTTAGAAATTTAAAGATGCACCGTGTAACGTTTCTGGTGAAGGACAAACCACTTTCTTGTCTTCATGGAGATGTTATTACATTTCCTCAAATGCTCCACACTTTAGAATTTAATTCACAAAAGTGACTCTTGTGAGCTTTAAACCAAGTTTTAATGTTGTTGCTTCATCAAAAACACACCTTGAGTTGTTTTGTTACATTCACACGTCGATGTAATCCGTTCGTCTGTCTGTATCTAGAAAGTTAAAAATTCTCTGTTCCACCTTGTGACATCAAGTGTTAGTTAACAGATACTTTTTTTATTTAGTTCAGTAGAGATTGGTAATTCCAGGACTGAAATCATCGAAATGATAAAAACACACTTGTATTACCACATGAAATCACAAGGTGTTAAAGTGTTTTCTAGAGAGAAGAACCCTAATGCCTAAATGCACAGAGTTGGTGTGTTAAACATGTGTGAATGAAACAAAACACAACTCTGGGCATGTTTGTGATGAGGGAACATTATAAAATATGGAAAAAATAACACAATATGGGCCCTTTAAATGACATATTGTGGATTGTCAGTGCAATAACATCTCCATAGAGACATGCAGGTAGTGATATTTTCTTAAACGTCATCTTGGACCATATCAGTATTCTGCATAGACCCTGCCCAGGTGTAACGACTGCAGATTTGAGTGATGAGTTGCTGTATAAATCAAGACCAAGGTAAACACAAGTGTCCTGCTATAAGATGAATTCTGCCCCCCTCCTCCATCCTCCAAATCTCTCAAATCACACTTCTCCATGATGGATTCTTTCAACTGTGCAGAGGTTTGACAAAGTTGTGAGTAATGCCGGCCACGCTCATAAACAAAGCACTTCATTTGAGTCGTGGCGTTTCGTTTACCTTCAAATATTCTCTGCTTTTATCAGTTGAAATACTTGAAGTGTCCCCGGAGAGCCTTGACATTTTGATCCTATATCTGTTAAGAATAAAATGAGAAATTAACAGCTGCAAGATTAGTCATTAAGTCAATTTATATTTCTCTCACTTTCACATGTTTGAAAACCACAGTGATCTTTATTCCGATTGGCATTTTTGTCTGTAAAGAGTTCATGGTAAGAACCGGAAACAGAATGGGATTTGCCATATTGACTTCACTATTGTTTAAAACATGAAAATATTAGGTGTATTTAGTTATCTTTATTTTACATCTTGGACATTGTAAACTGTAATATTGTTCTAAAATAACTGAACAACTGGTACAACTGATGTTAGAAGACACTGGTGTCTTGCCCAAGGACATAACAACAGTGTGGGAGCTGGAATCACACCACTACCTGTGTGTTATTCAGTGGATCTGATCATTCAGCCAGTGTTTATGTGGAGAGTGGGATTGGAATGGCCTTCAGATCAGATACTATTACAAGTCGCTTTATCTAGAAACTATTTAAAAGACACAATCAGAACCTATAGCAGTCCACAAGGAACAAACTTCACTATTTTATCTATTTCCAGGTTATATCATCAGCATTCTCTGGGGGTATAATTCTAACTGTAAGCACTGTTCGATCTAACCCTTATTGTTGATCTTTATTTAAACACAATCTGACCAGAAAAAGCTGGATTCACAACAGGTAAGGGGATTTGGGCTCTTAAACAAGTCTCTCTCAAATAACATCACAGTCACATGCTAGCTAGTTTTTATAAAGTTAGTCTCTCTCACTTTTTTGTCAAGTCAAACATCTAAACAGGATCATGAATGCTCATATATTGTATGTGTCTGTGCCACTCACCTGGGAGGAGTTTCCCCGCCCACACCAGCTGCAGTCTGGTTCAATGATGCATCTGAGATCCCTCTACAATCAGGTCCTGCCTATGGAAGCCTGCTTCTTCCTCCACTCCCTGCCAGTTTGTCATTTATTCCTCGTGTGAGCTCTCCGGCTATCTCCAGTCTCTACTCACCTAGTTTCCATGTGGCTCCTGCTCCTCTGGACCCCTCATCCCCTCAGCTCCATATCCACCTGTAAAATAAACCTGCTCACTTTAACTTGTGATTGGTTCTGCTTTTGGGTCCAAAGCCTGCACTTTCTAACACAGTGTGATGCCTCTGCAGTATCATTAGAAATAGCTCCACTGACTGTTCAAAACTGCAGAACTGACAGTAAGAAGCAGATTTTCATTTCTGGATTTTTATCGTTGAAAATGGCTTTATGACATTTTTCAAACCTAGTGTATGACCTGGAGTCTCTCTCTTTTTTTTTTACTAGCTAAATAGCAGTGGGTAGGAATAGGGGGTAGGTGAATACTGAACTTTTTTCTTAGCACTCATGCCTTAATGAGAACACAGGATTACACAAACATGCATGAATCAATCAAAATACAAATCTACAACAAAGTTCAGCCTGATTTTACAAAATATCACAAAATAAACAAAAAATACACCACAACAGAAACTTAACAGGTGAAAAATGTACTTTAACACATTGGATTCGCACAGGTATTATAATAACAGTCTCCAGATATCCCCCTTTCCCTCTTCAGTACAGAAATACCGCACGAGTCCTTTCATTGCCTTCTCCTAAATCTCCTGTAAACAGACAGCAGAGACAGGCCTGTGACAGCGTCTCTGAATTTGGCTCAGTTTTGGAGGTTTACAGATGCTCAGATGTGCAAATAAACCACCGAGCTGCTCTGGAGATGTCACTAAATCTCCTATTCACCACATATCTGCAGCTTTAGGGCCTTCTTGATCTCTTAAAGTTTGCAGGTGACACATTTTCCATTAAAATCGTTAAAATGTAGGTATAGTGACAGCTCAAAGTTCAAATCTCTTTTCAAAGCTCAAATCTAGGTCTTGTCAGCTCAGGCTTCCTATTAAAACGAAAATGAAAAGAGGAGCAGGTCTGACACTTGACACCACAACTGAGCTCAAAGCAGGTTTATCGCAGCAGCGACCTAGCGAAGTTTCTGTGGTTATTCAGTCAAGGCTCCACGCCACTAAAAACAAAGAGGTATTTGGGGTCACAGATTAAAGAAATTTGAAAATTGTTTGAAGATATATTTCTTGGCACATTTAAAATACAACGTATTTATCAATCATTGTAATTTACAACATATATTTTCTAGTGTCATGTGCAATCCTCCTTGGAGATGTTGCTGCTTTGGTTTGGTTTTTGCATTAAATCTTAAATTCTTTCAATTAAAATGACATTGTTTTAAATGGCTAAAGGTCCTATATTACACAAAATTAATTCCTTAGCTTTAAACTATGTTAGAATGTTGTCCACATCAAATACATCCCCAGAGTTGTGTTTTGTTATAGTCTGTCTACATCTTCAAAGCTCAAAGTGCTCTGTTCCTGCAATCTGTGCATTTATTCATGATTAAATTACACTCTTATTGAAGAGAGATAAAATTACTCTACCATCATTTTACTCTTTACTCTCAATTAATAATAATATTAGCAATGTTATACCTTTTACTCTAGCAATATTACTATTTTACTCTATCAAGATACTATAAAGAAAAACGAAACAGCAGATTCAACAATTTAAACTTTTATTAAATTGTACAAAGTTTAATAAATGCTGCGTGTGTCAGAAATAAACAGTATGAGCCAAGTCTGATTCAACACAGCAATATATATCAAATGCTTCAAAAGATTTAGCATTCACTACATTCAGCCCACCTGTTGTACATACAACTTTCAAAGCACTGAAATGTCCACCGAGACAAATTGATTTTTTGACAAAAAACATGTAATGTGTTTATAACAGTATCTAGATGGGCCTTTAACAAGAACATTGTGACTTTCATGTGTCTTTTTCAGATGCTTTCTAAACCTGGATAACTTTCCATAAACCTTTTATCAATCACATTTGTCCTAAGTGCTTTTCCTGAACATTGAAGTATATTGTAAGATTATTGATACTTATTCTCTGGCTTAACTCATTAGTGCATTAAATCAAAGCATAAAGCATACGTGCGCTTAACTCTGCTATGGGGGTACTGGGATTGACAGCAGTGTTACTAACTATGTCATAAATGGTGCTCTGCAAGAGGTTGTACACCTTTATCAAATCTTTATTATAGGAGGTGTCAAATACAAAATTAGATTTTAAAGGTTTGTCAAAAGCAGCAAGAGAGTCCAGAGACTTACATGGTATCACATGTTTGTCAATCACAATGCAGTACTTGTGGCTCACGCTCTTTGTAGTGCCACAGGCCAGCAGGGAGGGTGAGGACTTTCTTTGATGCTGTTTCTTGGATGCAGGTTTCTGTCTAATAAAATAAAATACAATCAGTTCTCAGCCTTTCCAACACTATTCTAGTCCATGCCTAGTATTTCCCTCTATCGTCTATAAGTAAGCTGAATGCAGGTTTAATAAATTACTACAAAATAAATGTCTTAAAATATACTTTTTATTAAATAAGAATGTAATGAGAAAGTAATTGATGATTCTTGATAACTCATCTTGAGGAACTTCACCAGCTGGTCATATGCCTTCCCTGGCCTCTTGTGTCAATGAGGAGGTGGAGGCAAAAGGTGGAGAAGAACCAAAAAGGATGACATATCACCACCCCATCCTGAAAACAGTGACATTTCATTGAGTCATTTGTATATATACAAATAACAATCCACCCACACAATATAAGCATACCTTCTTCAGCTTCTGAGGTACACAAGGCAGTTCTCCACA
Source organism: Scartelaos histophorus (assembly GCA_000787155.1). NCBI lineage: Eukaryota > Metazoa > Chordata > Actinopteri > Gobiiformes > Gobiidae > Scartelaos > Scartelaos histophorus. The sequence goes on from KN489611.1 coordinate 103,008, forward strand.
AATTAGGCTGAGGTGGCATCATCAAACATAAGTTCTGTTTCATAAAATTACGTTTCATTAAATTACATTAAATCTAAAAATGAGAAATCTTGGAAACACTATAACATTTTTGAAGACTTCTCAAGGTCACAGACCATGTTTTGACAATAGTAGAAAGTCTGTTTCATCTTCTCTTCACCTTCATAAGTGCAATAGCTTCACAACACTGGCTTTCTGTCAGCACAGAGCCATTTCCACTTTAGACTGAATCTCGATCAGCTTTTGGACCAACTGTAAACATATTTATTGAAATAATTGAATTGACAAATGCCAGCTTTAAGAGTCACACATAGAATCCTTGTAAAATACCTTTTGGTGAAGGAGTCTGACTCTTCTCTTTTTTTTTGGCCATCTGTTACTTCCTTCTGAACAAACTTCAGTCTCAATGCCAGAAAACCAGTGCCTCCTCCTTTGGGACAGTAAAAGCATTCCTAAAAACACATTTTAACATGTATAACACTATATATTAAAAATGATTCTTTTCATTAAATTGTTAATTGTGTGAGACATAAAAACATAAAACTTGTAGAGAATTAAGTATTGTATGTACATAGCCGGGATCTGCTAAGTTGGGGAACAAGCTAATAATTCCTTTGGCATAATCTTCTTTCATACGCCTTGGAGGCCTTGCTCTATGAACAAGAAAATTATTATGATTTCCTTTTAAGACATTACAATAATTTAATTAGCATCTATTTACCCGTGTTCACTTGTCATGTGTGTAACCAAGATGTTGACCATATCACGTCTCCTGCCATCAGTCAGGCTCTTTGTTCAAGCACACAAAAACATGTACCATTAAAGTTCTAAATAGTATAATATGATATAATTGTTAACATAACATGTGAATGATCATTGAGCTCACATGTGAGAGGCGAGAGTCCTCAGTGCTCTTCACTGGAACAGGACTATGCTGTACTATTGTTATGTCTTCAGAGTCTCATTATCTCCACTGAAGCTTGCAAAGGAGCTGAACTCAAACCGTCTGCAAAATATATAGAGTAAATTATTGCAAGTTATGGTAAAGGGTAAACCTAATGTACTGTATGTCGATTAAGAAAAGCTAAACCACAAATCCTGTTTTTCAAGGAGAAATTCAACCTTGGTCCTTGATTCATCATACACTTTTTCAAATCTTTTAGCAACTGTAATAAATAAATAAATCAATCAATCAATCAATCAATCAATCAATAAATAAATAAGTTTACTCTTCTATGGTAAAATATTAACAAACTGACTGAGTTATTTGGAGTATCACATTAATTGTACATCTGCTGCTCTATATATTTCAGTTATATGGAGTATCACAATAATAATATTCAGGTTGAATATGGCAACTGACAGAAATGTGCCAATATGTGTTTTTCAGTGTGTTAGTTCAGGTTATTAAATGTAAAACAAATGTTAAATGACAGTACAATTTCCCACACATGGGTAGAAATATGTCAGCTCTTATTCCTGTATTGAAATTTTTTGTGTAAATAATGAAAACATATCCTCAATATATATTTAGCTCTGTTCAAAACATTAAAAAGTGACTAACCATATTCCAAAAGTAAAGAAAAGTCTAGTTGCCCTTCATAGCAATTGTACATCTGCTGCTCTATATATTTCACCTTTGCATCCTGTAAAGAAAAAGAACAGAACAATCACTGTGCACGCAGCAGTATCAGCACGACTGCAGTAACAGTAATACTCCAGTTGCTAAAAACACAGGTAAAAATGCTTAAAATGTAATCAAACTGTACCTCTTATGAATCAAATGAGTGAGTCAAGAAGCAAAGCTAAAGCGCTAAAACCACTCAGAGCAACTCACATGTCCACAAGCTAAGGCACTAAAACCACTCATCCAGGACAACATCCATGTGCCCCGTTTGTGTGCAGCAGCTAAAAATACTCTCAATGAAGTACATGCACTCAAAGCAGCAAACATTAAAGAATACACAATAATATTGATTACGAATCAGAACTGGTATATGATCTGTCTGGGATCAGGCAGAAACAATGTTCATGTTAACAACTATTCAGATTAGGTAGTTAGTTAGCTAGTTGGATAAGTATACTTAGGTCTTTCCAGGTTTTAAATATTTACACACTGAACTATGGAGTTAATAGATTTGAAAAGTAACAAACGTATAAAATGCCGGACACATTAGTGCATCGCTAAAAGCACGAGTTAAGCGTTAGTGCCAGAAAAGGCCGGGGATTTCCCCTTCTGGTTTGGATATCTCCACCTCTGCTAAATTATTTTAATATTTAGTGGGGACAAATATCTCATAGCAATTAATGCATACACATAGTGTACATAATATTAGCTTAAATGAGTCTATGGGGAGAACATGGAAACTCCACACAGTTCACTGACCCACCCAGGACTCAAACCTGCGGCCCTCTGTGCGGCAGGAATTCCACTCATCGTTTTACCAATTTCAAGTTTAAAGACCTATATCTGGTTTGTTTGACTGGGGAGACGGACTGGGGACCCGTTAAGGTCAGCGGAGGTCAACACCACCTGCATTATTTTTAAAATCATGATGTAAATAAAGGTACTAGCTCTCAGTGGACTAATTTGGACCATTGCCATAGCAGTTGGCCTAATATTTTAAAACAAAATATCTTACCTTTTGAATAATGAATAAAATCTTGAACGTAAAATTATTAATATGTTTCTGTAAAATGATGTTTATTTATTAGGTTTATTCCCACAGACAGACTAGAAGAGGAAACCTACATCTGGACATAGTATAGGTTATTTCATTTGGAATGCAAAAAAAGCACAGAATTGTTCAGGTGGTTTTTAGCTCATATTGGATTCACTTTGAGTGTCAGGGTCAGTGCCCCACACTCAAACACATGTGCATGTACATGTGCACAAGCTCTGAGCTGTGGCGAGGTCTCTGGCCAGGTTCAGTGAGTTTACATATTAGCCTGTTTCACACTTTCTCATTGCCGTTTATTGCAACATATTTCTGACTCTCTGACATCTGAACCTGCTGAAAGTGTGAAATTAAAGATTAAACAATAACTCAGGCTGTAACTGTCTGGTCACTCACACACCATAAATTCTAAAAAATGTTTGAAAAGTGGGTAGAAAGCAAATACTTTTAGTAGCCACTTTGGGCACATACTTAACTTTTAAGACAAATTAGCAAATTAATTTAAAGGTCCTATATAAGGCAGCTTTGTCTGGTGAGCATTTAGCTATGTTATAACCCCATTAAAAACATGCCTGGAGTTGTGAGTTTAGTCTGTACATCTCCAAAGCTGCAGTTTTTCTTAATAGCTACCATGAGAGTGACAGAGAGAGTGACAGAGTGTCAGAGAGAGAGAGTGAAAATTCCAGGTCTTAAATTATCCAAATGATTAAAATCAAAGTGAAGCACTTCCTGTATTAGCTCATGACATCACAAGGTGGAACAGAGTGTTTTCTTTTTGAGAAAAACTGAATACAGAGTTTGTGTGTTAAACATGTGTGAATGAAACAAGTCAAAACTCCAGGTATAAGGAAACAAAAAATATAATATAGATCATTAAATAGTGTAATATAGAAACTTTGAAGACTGATAAAGCATCAGAAAGGGGGTGTCTACAGTTAGCATCATTTCGCCAGAGATTGTTGATGACACCAGTATCAAATATTAATTGGACAAAGCGCTAAGCTAAATATGAGATATCGTATTGCCTCAAAAGTTCCATCATGGACCATTTCTAATATAAATGTTCTGTTATTGTAATAGGCAGTATAGGGACATATGGCTATACCTCCAGAAAAGTTGTGTCTTGTCTAAACGTTGATATGTGTCTAAAATGGTTGCACCTTGGAGATTTTCAGCTCTAAAAAGCATTTGAGCGACAGGTAGGGAGTTTGCACCAGTCAGTTTGAGCAGACTTGGACAGTAAAAGCAAACGGGCTGAATCTCAAACCTGATAAATGACGTGAGATTGATTCTGGTCCAGCGTTCATTTCCTGCGTCCTCTCTGACTCGGCGGCAATGAGGGCTCTCTGGTGTTGCTACGCAACAATCCAAATCATTATTGAATAAGTCATTAACTTAAGGCTATAGTTCACACTGCGACGCCTAATTTGTCAATGCAGAAAAAGAGGAATCTGCTTTAGAGAGACGTGAAGTATTTAGAAAACGAAGCAGTCATTTTTAGACCTGACTTCAACCCAAACATACGCTACAAAAAGATATAAACACTTCAATCTATCAGAAAATGACTTAAAAGTAGTGGAATTATTTTGCTGCATGGACAGAAAATGTTACTTGACAAGTTATCTTAACTACTTCTAGACTGGAATGAAAAAGTCTCAGAATTAGTAAGTAGAAAATAAATCTGAAAACAAGATGAATAACCTGATATAAGTTTTAAAATTTTGGCCAGATCAGAGTAATCTGGATTGTCTAGACTTTCTGTTAAAAGTTTGCACACACCGTCTCATTTCTTCAAACAAAGCTATTAACATAAAAAAATACCACTACATGATGTCACAAGGTGGAGCAGGGCATTGTTAGCCTTGGAGATGTAGACAAATGAATGATAAATGTGTAAATAAAACAAAATACAACTCCAGGTATGTTTTGGAAGAGGTAACAACATTATAACATGGCTTAAAGCTTCGAAAGAGTCAAATGAGCATAATGAGACCTTCAAGTTTGTGAGTTGTTGAAAATGCATGAGTGGCAAAATGTGCTCAATCAGCAACATCTAGGGCAGTGTTTTTCTCTTGTACAGTGTTTGTGTCTCAGTGGAATTGGCCTCTTTCCCGTCAGAGCTGGACTTAAGTGGCTCAGGCCTCAGATGACAGCTGTGATAAGTGTCTGGCTGAGTCCCATTTCTGTCCAACTCCACTCCTCGATTCCTAAAGCTGTCAATCAACAAGAGCCATAGAGTTCACTTTCTAGACTTTTATCTCATATTTTATCTCATAATCTCAAATTGTGGGCAAGGTCCTGTAGCAGCCGATAATGTAATAACGGCCAATAATGTAATAACTGCCTATAACCTAATATTTTTTCTGTAATAAAGCCAATAATGTAATAACTTGCCAAAAATGTAATAAAATGTCTGAACCAATAACGTAATAACCTGTTACCAATAATGTAGTAAGTTATTACACAATTTTATTAAGTGTCACACTACTTTGGATTGTATTGTTGTTGTTACTGTTAAAAGGCCAGTTTTTCCCCCTCTACATCACTGAAAAAAGGTTACTGGATTAGTGTAAAAAAATATGGAAAGCGGTTGCATGCACATCATTTTCTCAGAAAATTAACATCAATTTTTCGAGTTGATGAAATTTGATCAAATCATGCTGAATATGCATATTTATATTACCTAATCATGAAGATGTACATTTTTTATGGTTGTAAAATGTTCTTAAAAGGTTTTAAAGTACAGTAATACAAAAAACACTTTTTT
>JACN01121037.1:0-11956 GCA_000787155.1 Scartelaos histophorus
TATTATTATTTATTATTATTATTATTGATATTTTACTGCTATTTAATATTTTGTGATACGTGAGCTACTGCATTAAAAAAAATCCCCTTGTAGATCAATAAAGTTTGGGGAAGTTTGCAGTTTTATAGCTCGAAAATGCATCGAAAAACAGGTATTCGGACTGCGAGCGGGCTCTCCTCTCCGCAGATCTGACCTGTAGCTTGGTCCGGTTTGGTCTCCACGAAGATAAAAAGGTTTTAAACAATACTTTAAGAAATTTTGCGGAAAGGATTGGATTAGTTGAAGATCCGGGAGTGAATTTCGTGACGCCGTCCCTGCGACAATCTGCAGTTTTGTTTGTATTGTTTTGTCGTGATTCACAATTTCATTATTTGGTGCAGGTGTCTTGCTCAAACACAGACGGTTTTCTACTCCGACCCTCCCGTTGTTTAGTCTCCGCAGAGCTTTCGGTGAGTGACGGCTGGTGAGCGTTTGTGAACATTCAGATGAAGCGGATTACGGAGTGTACACAAATTGTGATCGAATTGAAATCATGATCTGGCTCCAAGAATACTTCAATTTTTTCACCCCCGTACACCATCTGTGCATATACTTTGAAGTACTTTTCTGTATAGATAGCGTTTTTCTATGATTTCAAGTGCAGTTCTAATCTTTTGAGCGCAGTTACACGCTCAGATTATAGAGATACCGAAACGGCTTTAGGTTTGAACCCTTTTTCTTCGACTAACTGATTGATTCCAGATACGAATGAGGCTAATCTGTGCCCAAAACACGATATTCGCAGAGTAGCTCAAACAGAATGTACTCGAAGATGGACAAAACAAGGATAAAAAGCGGATAAAATAATAGATTCACAAGAATTCATTACAATTGCGCAAGAGATTGTATTGTGATTCAGTTGAGCGGCGAAAGTGCAGATCGTTCTTTGCCATCGCTGTTGGTTTTGGCCTCGGATACTGTGGGATTTGATTGAAACCTGATGTGGGGAGGGAGTAGCGTTCAAGTAAATATAACAGAATCTATACCTTAAAACTGTGGTCCTGTTAAATGGCCTGTTGAAAATCGTGTTATGTACAATAGGGTAATCCCAGTGGCTAATCTCTTTGTGTTGTACGATGTTTTACAGAACAAACATTGCTTCACTGTGTGTTTTTTTTCTTGAGGCGCACCTCCAGCTTTTTCATGGTTTGTTTAGCATGGACCTCTACGAACCTGCTGACATTTGGTTTTGATAAGAAAATCCATTTTTTTCTTGGGTTTCTTGGTCCTTCATTGCGTCACGAGACTTTACGACGGTCGTGTATTTACAGTATTTCTATTTCACCAGCAATTTCATTTATTTGCTTACTTGACGAAAGTGAACGAAGATAATGAAATAGTGCTGACCTGTCACTGGACTAAACTTTGAAAGTGGATTTTGAAATTAGAGAAAATCCCTCAATGCTCAATACTGATACAAAAACACGCGGTCGTTCTGTAGTGATTGAGTAAATGTGCAACTTGACGATCATAAAAAAGCCTCTTTCTTTAGACAATAGAATGTGATTTTCAGAATTAAATCATAGTACTTTCTTTTATATTTCCATGTACTTTTAAATCTGTGTAATCCCTCACTGGTCTATGGTCGTATAAAAGTTTATTTGCTCTTATACTTGTCCTGATAAAGCTCAAGATCATTCTAAATCTAAGAAAGCTTGAAAGACTTTGATTGTGACCTTGAAATTAATATTCAGCCTCAGAAATAGTTTTAGTGTCGATTAATATTTGATGTCTAATACTTTTGACAACCCCCTCCCTATTAGTATATATATAGTTTCTTTGTCATTATTATTCATTTGTACGACCATAAATGAAAATTTAAAAAAATTCGTACATTTTTTCATTCTCATTTTGGTTTTCTATGATCAGAAACTTTTTTTTACCCATGTTAACGTTATTATAAGTTTGTCTGCCCAGAAACGGAAAAAAAATTATTAAATCCTCACAGTCTTCATTCTCATTTTGCTTATTTTGATACGAAATTATAAACTTTTGTGCTTTTTTTTATCATTATTATTAGTTTGTACAACCATAATACAGCATAATACAAAAAAAAAGAAAAAAAATTGGGTTTGGGACAAATTATATTTAGTATGCATAGTATGTCATTTATTTTGCTATATGTAAATTTTTGTTAACATTTGGCATCAATGTACGGCCATAAATGAAAATTTAAAAAAATTCTTACATTTTTTCATTCTCATTTTGGTTTTGTACGATCAGATTTTTTTATTTTTTTTTTTACCTATGTTAACGTTATTATTAGTTTGTCTGCCCAGAATGGAAAAAAAGAAATAAAGTCCTTACATTCTTCATTCTCATTTTGCTTATTTTGATATGAAATGACAAACTGCTTATTTTGATATGATCATAAATTATAAACTTCTGTGCCACCGTTATCATCATTATTAGTTTGTACAACAATAAAAAAAAAAAAAAAAAAAAAAAAAAAAAAATTGGGTTTGGGTCAAATTATATTTAGTAAGCATAGTATGTCATTTATTTTGCAACATTTTTGTTAAAATTTGGCATCAATGTACCGCAACCAGATCATTTTAAAATTTTGTATAGGCTGGGTTAATATAGTGTTTTTTTTTTTCTTCCTGCTCCTTTTTGATAAATTGTGCATTTATGTTGTTTACAATAAATATACATAATATGATTCGTTTTCCCTCCTGTGGTTCACCGCCTGCAGAGGGGTTCATAGGGTCTAGTGGGTAATGGGCAGCGTGCTCGGATGGATGGATGGATGATTAGTTTTTTTCTCTTATCGCAAACTCATAAAGAGAAATCCCGCACACCGTCTTATTTGCAAATTGTGAAGATTTATTAGGACATGTGACGTTTGGGCACGAGGCCTTCATCAGACACATAGAGAGTGAGAGCTCAGGCGGCCATCTTGAATAGGGTGTGGCAAGGTCATAAAGGCACAGTGAACCCAAAAACACAACATAATTCAGAATACAAAGACAATCATTAAACAATATTAGTAATCATATTGCTAATAATAATAGAAAAATTATAAAAATACAAAAATACAACTGAATACATATAGATATTATATAAGCACGCAACTATGGAGTAAGACTTGTGTGATTTATACATAACTATATATACACAAGGATCATATAACCCAGCCCATGTACAACCCAACAGAGACAAAGTGACAGACTAATCATCTGTTATTTATAAGAAAATACCCAAATTAAAATCATCATTAAGAGCTTTGGGAGCTAAAGTTTGGAGAGTTTGGATCCAGAATGCCTCCCTTTTTTTGACATGCTCAATGCCACAGAAACGAAGCGAACAAATGTCTTATCAAATGTCTTATGGCAAACTCAAAATCAAATCAAAAACTTATGCGTCTCTAGTTTCAATTCTCGTTTTAGAATTACGTAATATCTGGAAATCACATCATCTCGAAGAAACAAAATACAAAATTTTAGCATCTACATCAAGTTTGTAAGTCGTTATCGTAGTTGCTCAGTTGGGTGACGTTCGTCCAGTCGACCCACAGGTTGGCGATGCATCCATATGCTTTTGTCGGGTCTTTGGGCAAGACACTTAACCCATCACGCCTCTGTGTACTCTGGTGTACGGGTGCTTTGAAAGTGGAAAAAACGCTGTATAAAAACGTGACCTTTAATCTTTTACAGTTATTGTTATATAATCCCAAATGTCTTATATCTTTACCCGGATCCTTTGTGCACCTTTTACATGGTTTTCATTGTCTTTCTTTGTGGAGCTTTCTTGGCGTTGGGGCAAGTCCACCTGTGCAAACATATTTAACAACCTCATTAAATCGGAGCAGCGCAGTGACGTCCCGAACAATGCGGTTTTCTTCTGTTTCTTTTCTACTCTTGAGTATTGTTTTGAGATCATAGCCAAATTAGTCTGAGTTTCCCTCTTCGGGCCTCTCCTCATCAACCTCTCGCAGTCCAACGGTAGTAATCAGGAAAGCATGTCTGTGTATATTTTACCCATTGCGGTGTTGTTTTTCTGAAGCTCACACTGTGCCTTGTTAAAGACATTGTGTCTGGAGTTGCTTTAGCCCGGGGTTTAATTATGCAAGCGCTTCATGTTTATTATCCTTACCCCTCACAGAGCTGGACTCGGACGTCTGAAATCAGGCAAATGTCAGCGAACTCCTGGAGGTAAAGCAGATCCTAAAGCAGATCCGCTCGTGACGAAGGTTGGACGAACTTTGACGAGCTTAAGTTCAGTCGTTGAGCTCGTATTCTGGTATTTGACCTTCAGAAAGCTCTCGACTATAAAAAGGGAACACTGTCGAAAAGTTATTCACCTCATAATAAAGCGGCGTACATGTTACATCAGGTGCCCTTACCGGTAAAACCCTCCTCTTTTCTTTTCTAGCTTCCTTTAGTCGTTCTTTTGATTAATCGGTCGATGTCGTCTTAGTCAGCCAACATTTTTCATAGCTGACATATTCAGACTGCAAGAATTTATGTGAGGTGAGTTCGCTAAAGCTTTGGTATTGTTTGGTGTAAAAAGGGGGATTGAACTCATCATTTACAAGTTTTTCTGTCTTTATATAAATACATTGTGTCCTAGTCCATTTTTCAAAGTTCTTTTTCATTCAAACGAGCGAAAGAACCTCACGGCAGCACAAAATCTGTTGCTCAACAGATAAGAAAAATAAAAAATATTAAATAGAACATTAATCCCTGTGCACCTCATTAAAATAATCACATCTGTGCTACTTCATGACAAAAATATACACTGGAAAAGAATAGCATTATAATGATTTTAATACAGTACAGATTTGTGTTCAAAGAATTTGATTTTCTCTATGTATTTCAAGTTATTTTAATTTGTTTGTGTTGCGATTATCTTAATTTACTTCTGCCCTAATCATACATAGCAAATAATACATCATATTTTGAAATTTTAACCCCTTAAATGTATTTTTTAATAGCAAAAATATCGAATTATGGGCTTGAAAAAAATGAAAACGTGGTTTTAATTTGTTGGTGTTGGGATTTTATTAATTTACTTCTGCCTTAATCATACATACCAAATATTACATAATATTTTAACATTTTCACCCCTTAAATGTATATTTTTTTTATAGCAAAAATATTAAATTATGGTGATGAAACAAATGAAAAATGTGATACTTTGAATATCTTTAAACTAATTTAGATTTGTTTGTGTCAGATTCTGAGGATGTCATAAAATAATAACACAAATTTTTACTTTTTTCATTTTTTTTCCAGTTTTTTTTTAGTTTTTGCACACATGCTGTTTGCTTTTTTATGAAGTTACCTCTTGGCCCATATGTCTTTAGTCAAAATACCACTGCTACTGCCTTTTTTAAACTTTTTCATTTGGTTAAGCTTGTATTCCTACTCAAAATACCAGTGTGTTAAAGTCACTGGTAAAATATACAAGTTTCTTTTTATTTTCCGTTTGATTTAGTTTTTCAAAAATAGTTCTGCTTGGGACTTTAATCTACTTTTGACCTTTCCTCACTGTCATAGTCTTGTTTTGGTGTCAGGTTCGGTCTATCGGGTCTGTGATCTTTTACCTACTTACTCGTGCACCTCTCTCTCCTCTTTGGCTCTCTCTTTCCTCTCTTTTTCTCTCTCTGATAGTAGTAAAGTAGAAGGCTTGGAGTTCCCAGCAGAGTGACTCACCGCTCGGGGGAAAAGGGGCTCGTGACGGGAGTTGCGTGTGGGGGCGGGGCTTGGGTGCCTGGAGGCGGGTCTTCTTCTTCTTCTTCTTCTTCTTCTCTTTCAGAGTGTGTGTGAGTGTAGCCTGTGTGTACGGCCGAACATATGTGATACGTGGTGTTCTCGTGTTGTGCCTCTGAGCAGAACATATGGCCCGGGCTGTTTACTCACTGCGTTAAAGGTCGTGTGAGGTTCAGCTTTAAAGCGGTGAAAACACACACTGACATCAACTAGTGGTGGAGACAGACTTAAAAAACATTCTTGATGGTGTATTTGATAAAGATTTATGGGACAACAACAGACATTTTAAGTTAGCTAGTAAGAGCTGAAGATTTAAAGGTCCTATCTTACGCAATATTGACTCTTTTATTGAGATTTAAACCCATTTTTTAAAACTTTGTCTTTATATAAATGGGTCAATGACATGACGTTTGCCCAATTGCAATTTCCTCAGTTAAAAAAGTTCAAATTTCATAATAATTCACCACATACCTGTAGTACCTTCAGAAATCATGAGTTATTCTACATGTTTTTTGGACTTAAAGTGTTAAAATGTCATGTGGTGCGACCGTCCGCGCTTCACTGCTGATTTTTAAACTTCTTTAAAATCTAAATCTAATCAAATTTACTTTCTTTTTTGGCATATTTTCTGAAGTGTTTTTTAGTCCCACATGAAATTTCAGCTTTCTTAAATATATATTTCCCCAAACAAATTTCTAACAAAAAAAACTAATTTCCCCATTTAAACAAATAATGTCAGATATTATGTTTTCATCTTTTAAAATATCAATATCATGTCCATATTACTGAGAATTTGATTAACATACCAACCCTGTTTTAGAAAATGTTAGTCTTGGTCGCACCACATGACATTTTTAAGGTTGTAGCCAATTCATGTACATTAAAAAAAAAAAAAAAAACACTAAAAATGCTTCATATAAATGTCAAACATAGATTTATGCAAACCTGACATTTGAAAAGTATAGATATAGAAACTACATTTTAAAATTTGCCTGTACATTTCTCAAAGTTCTTTGTCATATTAGAGAAACTCATGACAACACAAAATTTATTGCTCAAGATTTGGTGATTAAAAGTGATAAGAACGAGGACGTTGACCCTTTAAAATAATCACATCTGTGGCCCTTTGTGACGAAAATACGCACTGGAAAAGAATAGCATTGTACTTATTTTAATACAGTACAGATTTGTGACCATTTTCTATACATTTCACATGATTTTTATTTGTTTGTGTCAAGATTATCTTCATTTACTTCTGTCCTATATCATGGTCATAATGTTGTGGCTTCCTTTTGTTTCATTCACACAGTTTTCAGGTTAACGGAGACATTTTACCTTTAGTTCAGAGGAAATCAACAATTCCAGGACTGAAATGATCTAAATAGTTCTAATAAAGGAGTTTAAAAGCACAATGGAGCACTTCCTGTATTACCACATGACATCACAAGGTGGGAGTGTTTTCTGTTTGAGAGAAGAACTTCTAAATTTGCAGGATTTGTATGTTAAAGTAGTAGTTAGTAAGTGTTTTTTTTCTTTGTTCTTTTTTCCTGAACTCCTGTGCAAATGTGAGTTTGGGTCAAATAGATACACTGCAAATTTCTCTGATCTGGCCAAGATTTTTCTATGTATTTCAAGTTATTTTAATGTCTTTGTGTTGGGATTATCTTAATTTACTTCTGCCCTAATTATACATACCAAATAATACATACAAATTTTAATATTTAATCCCTTAAATGTAATTTTTTAATAGCAAAAATATCAAATTGTGGGGTTGAAAATAATTAAAAAGTGGTTTTAATTTGTTGGTGTTGGGATTTTATTAATTTACTTCTGCCTTAATCATAAATACCAAATACTACATAATATGTTTTTAATTTTAACCCTCGAAATGTAATTTTTTTATGGCAAAAATATCAAATTATGGGGATGAAACAAATGAAAAATATGATACTTTCAATGTCTTTAAACTAATTTAGATTTGTTTGTGTCAGATTCTGGGGATGTCATTAAAAAATAACACAGATTTTTACTTTTTTCAGTTTTGTTTTTTAGTTTTTGCACACATGCTGTTTGCGTTTTTATGAAGTTACCTCTTGGCCCATATGTCTTTAGTCGAAATACCACTGCCACTGCCTTTTTAAACTTTTTCATTTGGTTATGCTTGTATTCTTGCTCAAAATACCAGTCTATTAAAGTCACTCGTAAAATATACAAGTTTCTTTTTAGAATTTATATCGGGTTATTCATCAGATTTATTATCTGCTTACTGCTTCTCAGACGGCTTAATTCTAGTCTAGAGGTTGTTTATTTTAAGATAACTTGTCTCATCTTGCAGCACGGACAGATAACTTCCCTACTTTTAAGTCATTTTCTGATAGATTTAAGTGTTTATATCTTCAATTTGGCCAAGCTTTTCTGCAGTGTCGTTACGTAATGGTTTTGAGAGCGTTTTAATGATCAGCAGGACGTCTCTTTAGTCGATTTTAACCTACATTAGATACAAAAATGTAGGTTAAACAAAAAAAAATAGGTAGTTATACTATACAAACGCTCTTTTTTTGCATCTACCCACTGGACTCCAGCTTCTCGAGTCCGTGTAAAACCATCAAATTGATAATGACGTCTGGAGTCTGGAGCCCAAAAGTCTTGATTGCAAAACCAGTGTCCAGATGACCAATGCTGAAATCATCTCCACTGATGCTGATGCTATATTTTTATCTCCTTCTGGTGGGAATCCTCCTAATGTGATTTTCTACTTGTCCTGGTTTGGTGCTGACTTGAAAACAGTCTAGTCCTAGTGTAGTCTTGGTTAGGGAACTCTTTTTTTCTGTCTCGTAGTGTAAATGCAAATCAAAATGTGTAAAAATCTAAATATCTTAACATGAAACAGCTACGTGTGGGCACAAGGTTGTAAATTTTACTTCCAAAATGTTAATCCTGGACCAAACATTTATAACCACACTACATTAAAAGTATTACAATTAAGAACACATTTTTATTTGTGGATTTCCGTTGGCAAGTAAACGTATCTATCAATGGAACATGGCTGTTAGTGGTTGTTAAAGTATGAAAAACATAATCTTGGCACAATTACTTGGCAAATCTACCCAAATCTAGATGAAATGTTCTTAATCCAATACATTTTAAGATACTTTTTAGTTTTTTTGTCCAGCCTGACTGAAACTGCAAACTCCATGCATGCATATTCTACCTTATCTGGGAAAAACGAAGTGTTCTAAATGAATAAATTTCAATGCAATTAAAGGGCGTTTAGGGCTTTTTGTTTCTCTTTTGTTTCGGTGTTCTTGTTATTCTTTGGGTTTTCGTTAAGTCTCACGGAATCTCTAGGACAAGCCTCAGCTGGTTCATTTCAAACTAAAGATTGCCTTGGAATGTTGGACTTACCATTTTGTAAGGGTTAATTTTCCAGTCACGGAGTCCACTTTGTGATGGTCCAGCACCTCAGATGTGTTTCAGTTTGTATCCCTAATCCTTCACCCCCAGCGGCTAACTCTAACCCTTTACCTTAACCCTAGAGCCTTGCAAACTAAAGATTGGAATGTTAGTCTTACAAATTTTAAGGGTTAATATTCCAGTCATGCAATCTACTTTAAGATGGTCCAGCACCCCCAAATGTTCTTAAATTTGCAGCTCTAAACCCTTAACCCCAACCCTTACTCTGGTACCTTTCAAATTAAAGACTAGAATGTTGGTTTTGCCATTTTTAAGGGTTAATATTCCAGTCATGGAGTCCACTTTGTTCAGCAACTCAAATGTCTTTCAATTTGTATCCCTAATCCTACACCCCCAACCACTAACCTTAACCCCTTATTCTAACCTTGGTGTCTTTCAAACTGAAGATTGGACTTGGCTTACAGCTTTTAAGGGTTAATATTCCACATAGTCACATAGTCCAGTTAAAGATGGACTCTAACACTCTAAATCTCCTTAAATTTGTAGTCCTAACCCTATACCCCCTAACCCCAGCCCTGGTACTTTTCAAACTAAAAATTGGAATCTTGGTCTTTCCATTTTTAACGGTTAATATTCCAATCACATAGTCGACTTAATGAAGGTCCAAATGCCATTAAATCTGTAGCCCTAAACCCCTAATTCTAGCACTAACTCTGGTACATTTCAAACTAAAGATTGGAATTTTGGTTTTACCATTTTAAAGGTTAATATTCTGGTCACATAGTCCATTTGAAGATGGTCCAACACACCATATGTCCTTAAATTTGTAGCCCTAACCCTATACCCCCTAAACCCAGCCTTGGTACCTTTTAGACTAGAGACTGAAATGTTCTTTTTACCATTTTTAAGGGTTAATATTCCAGTCACGTAGTCCACTTTGTGATAGTTGTGACACCCAAATGTCCTTAAATTTGAAGCCCTAAACGCCTAACCACTTAACCCTAACTCTGGTACCTTTCAAACCTAAGACTGGAATCTTGGTCTTTCCATTTTTAACGGTTAATATTCCAGTCACCACTTAATGAAGGTCCAAATGTCCCCAAATGTCCTTAAATTTGAAGCCCTAAACGCCTAACCACTTAACCCTAACTCTGGTGCAATTCAAACTAAAGATTCTAATGTTCTTTTTAAGATTTAATATTCCAGTCACACACTTCATGACGATCCAACACCCCAGATGTCCTTAAATGTGTCGCCCTAACCTCTAACCCTCACCCTGGTCCACTTCAGACTAAAGATTCTAATGGGCTTTTTTAAGATTTAATATTCCCGTCACGCAGTCCACTTCATGACGGCCCAACACCCCAAAAATCACGACTGATGGCTGCTTTAGAAACAACATCTGGTTCGAATACAGAACTCCAGACTGTACATTAGAGATAAGCGCTGGATAATTATAATTGCGACGCCCGTATAGACGACCCAAAATTGTTTGTAAGTACATAATCCCAGCAGAAATGTCCTTGGATTTGTATGGCATATGTAAGTGGGTGCCCCCTTCGTATGCTACCAATCTGCACGCATACCCTTCATGTATACACCCTTCAATGTATCTCGTCTTGTGTGTCAGCATCGCATGAAGTTATAATCTCCAGCTATCTGCACCATGTCTCCGTAATCACTCCCAGCAGTAGTGTGGCGCCAGGCGAGTCTTCATACAGCTCCGTGCGCATAACTCATACTCCGACTCATAACTTCTAACAGATCATCAGACCCGAGTGGCAGGAAGAACTGGGCAATGAGCTCTGGCCGGAGAACCTTTTGGCTTACGGGCTAGCGCTGCGGTGTAGCTGTAAATATCATCAGCAGAAAAGGACATGTGAGCCCGTGCATGCGTTTAATGGGGGAGTAATGATTCCAACTTACCAGATTTGGTGTAATGTTCGCTTCAGTTTATTTTTTGGCCCTTTTTAAACTCGTTTTTTGGAAAGCGCGCAGGTTTTTCAAAATAATGGACATATGAAGCACGGTCTGAACAACTAATGGATAAACACATTGAAAGTTTAAGAATTTCTTCAAGCTTCGAATTTGAAAAGGCATAACGAGCCCGGGAATGATCAGAAATTGGATGGACTTTAAAAATAAGGTGGATTACTTGGAACGGGATGACATCACTTTGACTGAGGGCTCATTGCCAAAAATGTTCCGCAGTACGGCCTTAAAGCTCCTATATTACGCAAACTTGACTCTTATGAACTTTAAGTCATGCTAGAATGTTGTGACCTTATGAAAAACATCTGGATTTGTGTTTTGTTTCATTCACGTGTGTTTGAGTAAGCCTTTATTATCAGTTCGAAAGCTCAAAATGCTCTGTTCCACCTTGTGATGTCATGAAGAAGTAGTTTTCATGCAGCCTTTTAGCTTTTGTGTAGCAGAAATTGGCGATCCCAGGGCTGAAAGATGCAGTTGAAGAGAAAAAAACGACTTAAATATCCTTAAATATGGGGAAGTAATAATTCCAACCTACCAGATTTGGTGCAATGTTCGCTTCAGTTTATTTTCTGGCCCTTTTTAAACTTTTTAAACGTTTTTGGAAAGCGCACAGGTTTTTTTTTTCCTTTTACATTTCAAAATAATGGACATATAAGCTTTTATTATCAGTTTGTCTGCAGCTCGAAAGCTCAAAATGCTCTGTTCCACCTTGTGATGTCATGAAGAAGTAGTTTTCATGCTACTTTTTACATGTTGTGTAGCAGAAATTGGCGATCCCAGGGCTGAAAGATGCAGTT
>JACN01022530.1:0-18606 GCA_000787155.1 Scartelaos histophorus
ATAATTTTACCTCCTGCATGGACTAAATCTGCATTGCTATTTTTATGTTTTTTTAATGGCAATTTTTGTAATACAGCCTTACTTTTTCATTGCTTAGTCGTAAAATATACTCTTCTTACTGGTGCGTCAAAACTGCTTTTTGTAAAGAAATACAATTAATATTATTCAGAATTGAGTTCATTTTGGCTGGGCTCTCCACAATATTTTCTGTTTCTCATGTGAAACTATGGAAAAAATAATTGCCCACCCCTGCTCTGTAGTCTGGTGCAGGGTGTGAGTTGTAGGGAGTATTATCTGCCTCTATAGTCTGGTGCAGTGGGTTTTCAGGCTTGTCCTTCCGTCCCTCGCTGTGCCAAGCTAAATCTATCATCAAAAGTACATAACCACTACAACAACAACTGATATCCTAAGAATATTTTAATATTATGGAAGTTAAAAGTTTAGCTACTTCACACATGCTAAAGGCTAATTGGATTCACCCTAATAATAGTTGCCAAAGATGTTTCCTACAGTTTTGTGAAAAGTCAGAAATAGTCGCCACCACCAGCTTCACCAACGAACTCGTAAACAACTTAAAGCCTTTTCGAGTGTCAAAAAAATCGCTATACAAGCATTATTTTTATTTGTTATTATCAAAGACACTAAACCTTCAGTTGGATTTGCGTCACCATCATTAGTCACTGTCAATATTCTCTAATGTGACTGGTGTGAATGCGTTTGTAACGGGGCAGTCAAGTGAAAAAATAGAAGTGCCAGGAGTATTTGACGCACTATATTTTAATGCCATGCGACAAAAAGACGTCATTTGTACTTTAAACATTAGCCAGTAGTTTGGACACACCCTTTTGTTCAATGTTTTTTCTTTATTTTTGCTCAATTCTGTAGATTTTAGGCACAGTCAGAAGACTTCAAATATACAAAGTAAGATATATGGAATTATTTAGTAAAGAAAAGTTAAAAAATTCTACTGAAGCAAAGGATGACTACTTTTAAAGGTGCATTGTGTAGCTTTTCTGGTGCATTGTGTAGCTTTTCTGGTGCTTGTTTCCATGGAGATGTTATTGCTTTACTAACATATTCATTGTGATAGTTTCTATTGCTCAAAAATACAGTCATTTTCTTTGTGAATAGGGTTGCCTCTCCACAGATCTGGCCTGTAATGTAGCCTATAGTTGTCTCCCTTAAGATAGAAAGGTTTACTTTATCGTGGAACATTCTAGACAAAGCAATCCAGAAAAGTTGCTCAATGCACCTTTAACTTTTCTTTATTGCTACATGATTCCATATATCTTACTATATATTTGATGTCTTCTGTGTATATATAAAAAAACAGAAAAAAAACATTGAATGAGAAGGTGTGTCCAAACTTTTGAAAGGTAATGGAGTTTTTCATTTTGCTCCTGTAGGCTTCATTTCTTAATAACAAAAACTATTCTAAGCTACTACAATTAGCCTTAATAAAGTTTGAACAAATACTTTCAAACTACTTACTACTACTACTTAAATTTACAAACCTGTTATTTATTAAGAATGATTGATTAAGTAACTACTTAATTAATAGCCTAACTTGTAACCTTAACTTCTTAATTAAAGGTCCTTTATTACACAAAATTGACTTTATGTTCTTTAAGCCAATGTTGTTTCCTCCTCAAAAACATAACCAGACTTGTGTTTTATTTTATTCACAAATGTCTGAGTAAAGCTCCATAGCTCAAAATGCTCCGTTCTACCTTGTGATGTCATGAAGTGGTAGTTTTCAAGTAGAGTTTTCCATTTAAGAGAAGAACGTACCTTAAATATACAGGGTTTATATGTGAAATGTGTGAATGAAACAAAACACACCTCCAGGCTTTTTAGTGATGAGGAAACAACGTTATAATAAAGATCAGAAAATAGTAGTTACAAGGTCTGAATCATTCTTAATAAACTATTTGTTCATTATGAGTTACATTTTTGTTTATTCAGGGACGGGAGCACCCATGGGAACCCTACCAGACGTATGAAAACAACGCACAACCTACTCTAAAGGACCTACATGGCATTTTTTTTTAATTTTTGGTTAGAAAATCCTCAAAGATTCTCCATAAAGACGTTATTGCTTTGTAAGAAATGTTCCAAAGTGTGACATTAAACCTGTCCATCTTGTATTTACTCAATCACAGATATTATTATTGCTACAAATCTATGTGAGCATGCTCGCCTCTCCATAGATCTAAGTCTAAGCAAGATCTGACCAGTAACTTCACCTAGTTCTGTGCAGCTTTAGATACAGATAATAATAAAAATGCCATATTTTGTAACATTACAGGCATAGCAATAACATTTCCATGAAGATATTCCCTCTAAACGAAAAGATAGAGCATTTTTAATATATGCAAAACCCAACATATTTTCTGTAGTTTTGCTTTATTACATTTTTTGCTAGTGTCACTACTATTGTGCGCTACAGCTTCTCTCATTGGGAGCCTGAAGCTAAGTGGTAATTAAACACGGAGCCAAGCCAAGAATATTTCTGCTACGTCAATGCCGAACTGCTCGCGGCTTTTTAATTATAGCCTCAAATTAACGAAGCAAAATGCAAGGGGGGTAGTTTAGATGTTCTGGTCAAATACAACGTTTCAGTTCAGAAACTTTCGCGATTGCATAGATTAAAAATAGAAACAAACAAAAAAAAAATGAAACCTCTCGGAAAAAAGGCTCCGGGAATCAGCGACAGAAATCAAACATGTAAACACAAAACTCTGCTCGGGTTCTCGTCGCTGATGTTTGGTAGCTCGGTATCCTTGTAGTTAGCTGTTATCTTAGCGCAAAACCCAGTGCTTCACAGTGGACGCGGATAAGATAATGATGTTTACTCAGCGGGCTGTTTTCAAAGGCCTTATCGGGGTGGAGACTTCCTGTGGGAATGGCCGGTGAGTGCGACTTTATCACAGCGTAGGTATGGGAGGTTTTACATTAACTCAATGATAAATAAATAACCTTTGCCGGATTCTTGGACTGTTATGACTGATCGCGCATGTCGGAGATAGCATGTTGTATGAAGGGTTAAAGCGGATCTCAAATATCTGTAAAATGACTGATTTCTGCACCTAATTATGACGCATTCTTAAAATCAGGGTTATTTCAACGGGTTATTTAATCAACGCTCAAAACTCATATGTTCAGACTCCTTTTAACGCTCAGTAATGCAGTGATACTTGCGCAGTTTGCTTTATTTCGTTGTTTAAAAGTCCATTATGTCACTTTTTGGTCAGCTGCGTGTTTCTATAGATACGAGCAAGGACCTGATGTAATGCAGATATTTATTAATGAACGTTGAACGATGGGATGACGCGGAGTTGGCCGGGTTGAGACTCCCCCCTTTTGCCTTTTAGCTGAAAGACAGACGACAGAGATGGTCGGAGGGTGGGGTTGAGTTAGCTGAATCGACCTGAGATGATGGGATTGGCTGCTACGAATAGGCTTCTGGGAAATTAGAGGTGTGGTCGAGGTGAGCTGTGAATCATAATAACTCCGCTTAAACAGCTCTGTCTTACATTTATGCAACGACAGGTGGTTTTAAAGCTCAGAAATACCTAGAAAAACAGGTATTCTGACTGTGAGCGGGGTTGCCTCTCCACAGATCTGACCTGTGACTCAATGACCATACTCTGAAACAATCCAGACAAAGGAAAAACATCTATATAGAGACAAGCGTTTGATAGAAAAGCTGCACGATGCACGTTTGATGTTTTGCACGTTTTAATATTGTGTGATCGAAAACAGCAAGTGTGCCGTTAGCATGCTAATGTTTGCTAGCATTGCCATGAGCGTAAACTCTGCGCTGGCCTTTTAATGTATTTAAAAATGTAAAAATGCTCTGTGCTTTTGTGCTTTGAAGCTGCACACGTGAGACCAAATGCTCACGATTCAAGATTCAAGGATTTTCTGTCAAAAGCAACAACGAAATGACATTTAGAGCATTTATATAGTCGTGTGGCTCTTGCAAACGGTCTCAGCGCAATTCATAAAAAGCAAATATTTTGAGCTACTTATACGTATGACATAAAGGCAGAAACCGTAGTAGTAGTAGAAAGGTAAAAGTGACTTTGTTGCACCGACGCAGAGTCCCAGTTCACATAACCACTACTCATTTATGGAAGGAAAAAGCTGCGATTGGCTCCAGCTTCAAGCCAGAATAGATTCCCAGCAGGAGGGCCATGGCACCTTCACGGTCACCTGACGAGCCAGAACCGCAGGCTTTGACAAAACTTTCCAAAGACGAATGGATGTCGAGTTGCATCCTGTCTCCCTGATTTAGATAAAGGCCGTGAATCAACAAGCGAAGCACCAAACGATTACTTATTTCAGGTCAAAGAGAAGAAAAAGAGAGAATTTTCAAGGGACATGTGCTACAAATGAGTGGATATGGATGGTTCACTTCTTCAACAGCTACAACTTTAATTGTCATGTCTTAGGATGGAGAGAAAAGGCTAATGTACTAGAACGCAATCTACACAAATACTGATTACGCTAACTCAAATGTGAAATCAATCCGTATGGTCTGCGTCGTGACAAATGAAACGAAATAATTAGATAATCTCTTGGTCCCCTCTCACCACTCCACACTCCAGCCACGGACCCAGACTGTTAGCGCCCCCCCTGACCCTCCAACCTCACAAGTGTTTTGACTGTGCACGATTCACTTAGTCACGCTTTCCACTTTCTCCAAGGCTGCAATAGTCTGCTACTACTCTCTGCGATCACGCCATCATCTAAAATATAATTGTAAAATGGATGTCGAGTTGCATCCTGTCTCCCTGATTTAGATAAAGGCCGTGAATCAACAAGCGAAGCACCAAACGATTACTTATTTCAGGTCAAAGAGAAGAAAAAGAGAGAATTTTCAAGGGACATGTGCTACAAATGAGTGGATATGGATGGTTCACTTCTTCAACAGCTACAACTTTAATTGTCATGTCTTAGGATGGAGAGAAAAGGCTAATGTACTAGAACGCAATCTACACAAATACTGATTACGCTAACTCAAATGTGAAATCAATCCGTATGGTCTGCGTCGTGACAAATGAAACGAAATAATTAGATAATCTCTTGGTCCCCTCTCACCACTCCACACTCCAGCCACGGACCCAGACTGTTAGCGCCCCCCCTGACCCTCCAACCTCACAAGTGTTTTGACTGTGCACGATTCACTTAGTCACGCTTTCCACTTTCTCCAAGGCTGCAATAGTCTGCTACTACTCTCTGCGATCACGCCATCATCTAAAATGTAATTGTAAAAACACAAATAATTGTAAAAACACAATCAAGACATATTAGCATTTTAAAGGTGCATGTTTAAAGTCATACTGTGGAACGTTCCAGGCAAAGCAATAACATCTCTGGAGACAAGTAGGTAAAGGACCAAAGTCTTATTTAATCAGAAATGTTGAGCCATATGGAGGCAATTATAGGTATAATATGAAAAATACAGGTCTAACCACTTGGGTATGAATCTGCGTATTATTATTATTATGAAGAAAATGATCCTTTACTAATCCAGATCATTGTCACTCTGTCATGTTCAACTAAGTGAGTGTGAATAAGGTTAAATTACACTTTATTATCTCTATTGAAACTTTGCAGCTGGTGTCATCCACATTTCCTGGTGCTGGTTCTGTTGCACAAGTTAAGTTAGACTTTAATCTGAGTTTTGGCAAAACATATTAGACTAGAAAGAACAGTCTTAGATAGAGCACGTAAGATGATTTGTGCTGTTAAACTATGGATCTAAAATAAGAAATGGATAAGACACCCCCCTCTGTCTGTGAGCGAGATAGATGTGTGGCCTTTCCAGATACTGCAGCTCCCAGGAGAATTGCCCCATAGTGAGAAATGCATTTTTTTGTGAAATCAAACTGCCTGTGCTCAGCTGACATGGATCCGACAGCTTTTATGCAGTTCAGATTTTGTAGGGATTCTTTTGTACTTTTACAATATGAACATAAAGTTTTTTTTTAAATGTGAAGATGCCTAACAGTCAGCTTTATAATAGTTAGCCTAGCTCTGCCCTGAGCCCACGCTAACTCCGCTCTAGCAGCCAGTGCTCTGATTGGTCAGAACTGCATGTTTCTGATGTCACATATTTAGTAAGGACAGTATTCAGGAAGTAATGTGGGGAAAAAAAAAATTCAATGAGCACGGGTCGTTGAAAACTATACAACTCCATCTGGGATTCACCTTCCAGATTTTATTTTAGTTCTTGTTAAGTCTCTCTCACATAACATTACAGCATAGAACTATATTATATTATTTATTATTATATTTGTCTGATGAAGGCCTAGTGCTGAAACGTTGCATGTCCTAATAAATCTTCACTTATTGCAAGTAAGACGGTGTGCAGGATTTTTCTACATGTTCTTGAGTTGCTCTCTCTCCTCCAACGCAGGAATTGATGTGTGAAGTTCTCATCCTTAAGCATAGAACTATATAAAATCTGGAAGATGAATCCAACATGGCCTGTGCTCATTGGCACATGACTGCAAAAAAGATTTTTGCTTCCGCCTTTTCTTCAGCCCAGTGCTGCTCAACATGTGACATCAGAAAAGCCCAGTCACGCTTATTGTTGCGCCACAGGAGCGACTGCATGAGCTAGCGTGGGTTAGGCTAACTTTTAGACGCTATGAATATTACAAAAAAAAGTTAAAAATACAGAAGAAACCAGACAAAATCCGACCTTTACGAAAGCTGTGGATTAACTGTCAATTATTGTTCTTCTGGGCCAGAGCTGCAGTACCTGGAGCGACCACTGATCAGTCTGTGTTCACGGATTTAGGGGGTGCGTCTTAACATTAGCCAACATGTTCTCAGTTTTTAGTTGTAACATTTAAACAGAATCATGAACACTCATACTGATCACAGGCTTCTGAATATATACGTTGGTTAAATCCATGTGTATTTTTTGGTAGTTATGGCTAATGTGTGCATTGTGTCTGCATGGTACCTCCTGAACATTTCACCATGTACATACAGGCAGAACACTCCCAACCCCGAGCATGATGTGTGACTGCAAAGTACCAACAGAGAAATGGTTCCTCTGCATTTGACCCGTCCTTCACCCTGTCAGGATCAGTGAGGACTCGTGTTCAGACCTTGCACTAGGCTTTGTCAGCTAGTCATGGTACAAAATATCATCTCCCCCCAACCCTCCCAGCCTCCCGAGTGTTTTGACTCTGCACGATTCTCTTAGTCACGCTTTCCACTTTCACTCCGCCTGCAATATTCCGCTACTACTTTATTCTGTGATCGCGCCATTTTGAGCAAGAAAGCATCCATCTAAAATTAGTAAGTCTGAATGGGCCCAAGTCGATTACAGCAGTTTGGGTGTTTACGTCGGACGGGGGAAGAGAGGGTTGCCATGGGAACAGTATCATGTCCCTTCGGTGGTATCGAGGGGAGAGTGAAACACGAGACAGGAAGAATCAATACAGGAATCATTGACAAGGCTTCATGGAGGACAAACTGGAATGCACTTTTTAGAGTTGATGCGCTTCAAAGTAAACTGTGCAAAGTATGACTTTCTCTTTCAATATATCTTTGAAAAATTTAGCTATGAATGTAATAATGTAATAAAATGTAATAATGCAATAAAAAAAGTTGAAGCTGGCGATGCAATTTGCAGTCGATTTCAGTTAGACTCGATTAAATCTTGGAGATACGTGGAAAAAACAAAGTCATGTTGCAGATATAATTTGTGCAGAATGTTCCTCAGTATAGCATTAAACTAATTGAATCTATCGTTCATCAAATTCTAGGTGTTTTCTTTGCTAAAATACCTAAACAAACCTGCATTCTTACTCTGAGCGGGCCTGCCTCTCCACAGATCTGACTTTTAACTTGCCCCATCTGCATCACCTGTACGTCTCCACGGAGATAAACACATTAAAAGCCAAATTAAGGAATAGTCAAGGCAAAACAATGACGTCTCCATGGAAACAAACAAGTGGCTGACCCTTCAAAACAGACATTACATGGTGCACAGTGTAACTTTTCAGATGGACGGACCGCCACCTGCTTGTCTCCATGGCGATAATACTGTTTCGCTTTGATTATTCCAAAAAAATTACACTGAAGACAGGTTAATAGTCAGATCTGTGTAGAGGCAAGCCCGTGCATGGTAAAAATTCATGATTATAAGGTTTTTCTGGGCTATAAACACTTGCAAGGGCGATATATTTGATGCCCCACTGCAGAACATTCCAGGCAAAGAAATAAGTACTGTATGTAGCAGACCCTCCACTGCAGAAGCTACATCGTGCAGCTTTATTCTGCAAAATACTAATAGAAATGAGCATTAATTTCACTATGCTACGTTCTATATTTCTCTCCCATGTTCAGAATGATACATAGAAGCTTTCCCTGTGTTTTTGATGTTGTTGTTTTCAGCCGTCCTCGCGCGGTGCTAAAAGCCGAAGTGTTTCCATGTGCAATGTCAAGTGGAGCTGTCTCTGGCGTAATGAGGCTTCTCTAAAGTCACAGCCATTTGAACAGTCTCACAGAACATGCAGCTGGAGAGGAGCGTTCGCCTGGCCTACATGACAGCGGGACAAAACGCTGCATTGATACTCGATGATGGAGGTGCGATGCTAGCTGTATGCATGCTCTGTCTGAAGCTCTGTTAGGCTTCAGTTTGAGCTTTGTTTGATGTGACCGTAAAGAACAGGTGAGATGATTTGTTCTGTTAAACTACTCCCTCTAAAACAACATCACAGTCTCAAGCTAAATTAAACACCTCAACACAACCATCAACACTCAGTCTCCCGCTACCACTTTGTACTTTTTTCTAGAGTTTCCAGACAGTTTTAAAACTTACTGGCCATGTTTGCTAAAGTGTACACTGTGTCTCCATGGTAACTTGTGAACTTTTCGCCAATGCACAAACATGTAGAACACCCCTAACATGGAGTCACTGCAAAATATCAATTGTTTAATATAGAAAATGTATCTCCTGCTTTTGAACTGCTTGAAAGAGATGTTAAAAACGTACAAAAAGTTTAAAAAAAGTACATTCGATTTTGATTTTAAATTTCACCAAACAGCCCTTTCTTTGTCTCCAGATATGAGATAAACAGATTCAAATCTAATACGGCTTTTACTCTGAACAATTTTATGCTAATTAGTTTTTTTTTTTGCCAGTTCCCACACTAATATCCAGTGTGTTTAAACCTAAAATGCATTTCTCTGATCTAAATGGTCACTAACTACAACATTTGCAGCCAGCTTTCACATGAGGCGTATATTTCTTTCCATATACTTGGCACAACGTGTATGTGTCTTCTATCTGGCAACCCACATTCGCTTGTAATTGTTCCTAAGATTTTTATTTCAAAGTTTATTTATGACTCAAGTGTGGTGTCGGTCCAGAGCACGGATAAAACGATTCAATATAAAATTTAAAAATGCATTTGAAGCCACTGTTCAAAAAAAAAACAAGACATTTTGATGGATGAGAACCGTAAGTGAACAACCAGCAGCCGCAGATAATTTAATCCAACCAGAGATACTGTCTGAGAGCCATATGGACACAACTGACCTTGACCAGTGCAGAAAGTTGTTTCTCTGTCGTGGCTTAACATCTGCAGATATGGAGCTAAGTGCGCAGAGGCCTAAATGTTTCTCTATGGTGTAATGTTCAGCAGTTACCACGGTGACACACTGCACACATTAGCAAACCCTCTTGATAAGTTTTGGGAAGTTTAATAGTAACCCTGCATTTGTTTTTTATTATTATTCAGACTCGGATATGACATCACATCTGAGCTTATGCCATTTTTTTATGTTTTCGTTTTTCTGACTTGGAGAAAAACATGGACACTAACTGGAAAGCTGTTGTTGCTTTTAGCACTGGCCGAATTCCAGGCTCCAAAATAAGTCTTCAACTACACAACCTGGATAAAGAATTCAGAATAAATAGTATAATTTAGATTAGCGAAGTGAAAGCATTGGTGCAGCATGATAGTAGATCATTTTGGCAAGTTATCTAACAGGAAATGGGCTAAAAACATGGGAGTCACCGACCACCAAACCGATAAGCGGTAAAGTACTGCAGGGATACCAGTGACTGAAATTGTCTTTTGAACCACCAAAGCATCCAAACACAATGAAAACAGTTCATACTAAAGTGACACTGGGCACAGCCATCTTGGATTTTATCTCGGAAATCTTGGACAGTCTACTCCGAGCTTCTCCGAGTTAGGGTTAGGGTTAGAGTTTAGGCGTGTCTCTAAGTCGGAAAGATAAACCTCACCTTTCTAGTGAGATATTCCCAGATAGTTTGTGTTCCAGACTATAGTTTTGTTATAATTTTAGTAGATTATACATAGACTCTAGTTAAATATATTATTATAGTGTAGTTTTTCAGACTCCTGGTACTGTAATATAAAAGACAGTTATGTCATAGTTATCTGAAGACCGAGCTGTTTAGTTCAGCTTAGATTTGTGGCGGGGTTATTGTAATGTTCTTAAATCACAATTAAAGTGCTTTGTGTTACATTTTTGTATGAAAATGTTCAATAAATAAAATTTGAATGATTGATTATGTTAAAACCAAACTCAGATTAAAGTATAACATTGCCTCAGACAGAGCAGTGCCTCCAGTTAGCATCACACCAATAGGGAAACTCGCTACTGGGACAATCTGTCAGTAGCACATCCAGATCTTGAGCTAGTCTTGGTCAGAACTACTTTAGGATTCGAGGCCAATCTAGGGGTGAGAAAAGTTAGAAACACTTTTAAACTCTTCATGTCTTGTCTGGGAATTGAACGTGAGACTTTCTGGGTGTGAGGGCAGAGTTTTAACCATTATAGCATATTGTCGTGTAAAATTTCGATTCTATTCATTTTGTTTACAGCCGAATGAGCTCATGTTATTGGAGAGGGTACTGTAAAAACACGAGCTTGATCGTCGTCCAATGCAAACAAATGGCCTGCAGCTGTCTCTTCTGTGTCATGCATTCCTCCGCCATTGTACTTAATAGGACAACACAGGCCTATCTTATTATAGCAGAAAATGAAATAATACCCATGAAGGAATGTCATCTTCAGTCAACCATACTAGATCTTTGTTAACTGGCTTTGATTTGAGTCTGTAGAGCTATAGTGCGCACAGTGAATGCTCTAATGGTCATTTTAAAATATACAAAAGCTGTAAAGGCTGTTTGAGTCAATAGTACTTGAAACTATTATAGCTACCACAATGCAAAATACTTCAATATTCCTTTACCGCATAATAACTACATTGTTAGTCTTAATTTAGCATGAACTTCCAAGTAGCTCGCCCTGGGTTTTCTGAATCACACGTATTGTCCTAAATAAGTAAAATATGATTGAACACGTGCCTATTAGCAATGCAAATGTCAAATTTTGATACCTAACTTTGTAAACTAACAAATGGCTCAACTAACTGTACTTCATCTAAGGCCGTGACTCATGTTTACTCAATTTCTCGGCACTGCTAAAACTAGTAGTTCTCTGTCATTTTCATTTTGTAAAAGTTGCTCACCGAAAAAAGGTTAGAAACCCCTGACTTAAAGTAATAGTATGGAACTTTCTGGGGTGGAAAGTCAACAGCCTGGATTAAGTTTTATGACTGTGGAGAAGCATCGTCCAGACCAAATAAGAGTCGGGTTTGTGGAGTTGCAAGCGTCTTCATAGTAAGGACACATGCTTTTCTATTTTTTTCAGTGCTATAAAAACATTCAAAATAAGATATTAGAAAAACACGTGCAAAATGCTCAAAATGCACAATGGGACCATAGAAAATCACCACAGACAACTTATGACACTGAAACAAACAAGATACAAAGATTAAGGCGCTAAACATGTAAAAACTGGACCAAAAAGTGACTACTATGGCTTTAACAGAGGAGTCAGGGTTTGGAGAGTAGTTACTCAGCCTAAAAATCATTCTTAAACTATTTGTTCATAATGAATTTGTTAATTTTATTCTTTAAACACAGTTATTATACAGTTTTTTTTATTTTATCCTTTCTATATTCTGCATTTTACTATACCATTTAGCCGTAAACTGTTGAAAAAATTTTATATTGATTTTTCACAAAATCAATATAAAATTAATAATAAATTTAATAAATGCTTTTGGCAACTTTAACCAAGGAAAAGTAATGTAACCTTAACCAGAAAAGTGGATTTTTCAAAGAGAGTTGTTTTTCTTATCTAAGTTTAAGGTGTATTTTCATATTTTAAGTACAGAAAGTCTTGTTCCTTTGGCAGACAATTTAACAGGCAAAATTTACTCAAATCACAATAAAACTTTCTTTATTCAAGTCATCTTAACTTGGCTAGAGGTGCAGTTTTTATAGCATTCTCTATATAATTATCCCAAGTATTCTTCAAAATGATGTTAGTTATTTTTCAGTGTCACTATAAACACGGTTATATAATCATAGTTTTCTTTCTCTCGCCTTTGTCAGAGACTGAAATCCTTCTATTTTTATGGAGCACATTCACTGACATGAAGCAGCCTGTACCGTGTAGTTTATGGATGCAATGGAGCCATACTGTCTTTGCCTCTCCTTTGAAAAGCTTTTAAACTCAACCCCACCAAGGCCCCGAGGCATCTCACTTCTCCTATTCAGTTATTTATGCTTATTTTTATTTGACAAGATAAAACGCAGCTTCGTCTTTTGTTTTTTTGTTGTCTTCTTCTCTGCACATCTGTCTTTCTCTTTTGTGAAAATGGCTTTACTGCAATCAACGCACGATTGTAATGGGTTTAATAAGCATATCGCAAAGGCTGCAGTTTTTTGATTACATAATTCTCTTTGCAAACAATATCCTGTCTCCATGGGTCCTATTATGTTGCTATTAAACCTGCTAACCCTGTACTTTTGTCCTCCACAAACATGTTCTGAAATGCATGAGATTCGATTCATATTTCAGCCTTTTTTTTCATATTTTACAGCAACTTTACAAGCTTAAAGGGCCCATATTACTCTATTTTCTGATTTACTGCATGTTATAATGTTTCCTCATCACAAACAGACCTGGAGTTGTGTTTTGTTTCATTCACACATGTTTAACACACAAACCCTGCATATTTAGACTATTCTGCAAGCTCACACGGGACCTTTAAAATGTGCGCTGTGATCTGATGTCACTACATAAATTGCAATCAGATCACAATAAGTTTACAGAATCTCACAGTACATAAATTATTTTGCCAGACAGGTTCCATATGAGCGTAAAAGTTTGAATCCAGATGCTGTTTCTGTTACAATCTGTGATACACAAATTCATTTTTCATTAACTATGTGAATAGAGCGGAAAATGTGGGCAAAGTGTTCCCAGTGTAAGAATAATACAAGTATCAGTAGTAGTAGTAGTAGAAGTAGTAGTAGTGGTGGTAGTAGTAGTAGTAGTAGTAGTAGTAAAAGTGGATGATGACAGTAGTTGTAGTGACCATTGATAAGCAGTTCTAATAAAAGTAGTAATTGTAGTAGTAGTAGTAGTAGTAGTAGTAGTAGTAGTATTAGCAATAGTGGCAGTAGGAAAGTATTACAAAGTACAACGGGATGATGCAGTAGTAGTAGTGACAGTTGCTAAGTAGTTCTTATAAAGGTAAATATAGTAATAGTAGGGTTGGTTGGTTGTAGTAGTAGTAGTAGTAGTAGTAGTAGCAGCAGCAGTAGCAGTAGTGGTAGAGACAGAGTATTAAATGGATGGTGATCTTAGTAGTAGTGACAATTAGTCAATAGTTGTTATAAAAGTAGTATATTTTTAGTAGTATTATAAAAGTATATACCATAGTAGTAGCAGGAGTGATTGTAGCTGTTGTAGTAGTAGAAGTAGCAGTAGTGGTAGAAGCATAGTATTAAAAGTGGATTGTGATAGTAGTAGTAGTAGTGACCACTCACTGATTGGTAGTTATAGTTAAGGCAGCAGTAGTAAACAGAGTATTAATCCTCTTAATACTGATATTAGTAGTAGTGACCGTTGGTCAGTAGTTGTAATAAAAGTAGTAATAGTACCATAGTAGTAGCAGGAGTGATTGTAGCTGTAGTAGTAGTAGTAGTAGTAGTAGTAGCAGTAGTGGTAGAAGCATAGAATTAAAAGTGGATGGTGATAGTAGTAATAGTAGTGACCACTCACTGATTGGTAGTTGTAGTTAAAGTAGTAGTATTAGTAGTAGTAGTAGTAGTAGTAGTAGTAGTAGTAGTAGTAGTAGTAGTAGTAGTAGTAGTACTAGGAGTGATACAAGGAGGAGGAGGTAGCAATAGCATACTAGGAGTAATAGTAGGAGGAGGAGGTGGCAATAGCAGTAGTAATGTTAATAGTAGCTACACACTCCTTAAATATTTGACAAAAGTGTGAGTCTGGTCAGTGTTGGATCTGATTATTCTCAGGTGAGTGTGGAGGAGCCAGCGACACTCAGGGGAAAAATATGACAAAATATCACAGGGAGCGGAAAATTGCATTTTTCTGCAGAATCAGTGAGTGAATCATTAAACTGTGAGATAAACCGAACATTATTTGTAAATGATACCCGACCAAAGAGCACCTTCATTCTACAATTTTAAAAAAGCAAATCAAAACTTTCCATGACTGTGTAAAGGCCTGAGACGCAGCAGAGGGCACGACTGATAAAACATAAAAGATCCGGAGAGACACCGGCGGAGATGTGACGTGGTGGTGGTAGTGCAGTCAGCAGTGTAACAATATCACTCCAAAACACTTGTATTTGTCTTTCCATGTGTGAGGGTGGAGCTGCAGCGTTCGCTTTGGAAAGACTGACATCACAAACACGCAAAATAAACCATGTCACAGAGGTATTTATAACGTGGAAAGAAAGAGTATGTGATCGATCTTTGGAGCAGATTAAACAGTCTCTTTGAGCGTTGAGTGCACGGTGACTTCCTCTGTATGTTATCAAAACTGCAAATACTGAAAGGATATGTGAGTGAAGTGTGTGTTTGCTCAGTCCTGTAACAATAAGTACTACAAGAAAGCCAGTACAATATGTTTGCAGTTATTTATTGTGGATTTATAGTCATTTTTTGCAACCGTGGGGAGGTTTCTGCTATTTTTTTATGTAATACGGTAAGATTTGAGCTATGATATTGTATAAAAAATAAATAAAAATGTTCTGTCTAAATTATTTTTTCAGTATTTTTGTGGGTAGTAGTTTCAGTATTTTTGTTTATTGTAATATTCCTCTGTAGCAACCTCTGTCCTCGCAGTAACATAATAAAGGAATAAAAAGTAGTTCTAAAGATTGCGGTTTTATTCAAGGAAATAAAATTACAAACACCAAAAGTCAAGGTAATTTTTATTTTATTTTATTATTTTTTTTATAGGGTTACAAGATTAGATCAGTTGGATTTTTACTGTTTATTTTCTTTCTCAAAACATTTCAGTAGTCATTCAACCACCGCCATCTGTCAGTGCATCTTTGCCTCCGTGTTGCCAGATAAGATGGTTTTCCTTGGCTGTTGAATGGTGTTTCCTGGGTACAAGCATTTTTACCTCCTAAATATAAATCTTCAAGTCTTAAGGGCAGCACTATGCACCTTATTCCACGTCTACTTTTGTCTATAAATGCTTCTAATTCGTGTTTTTTGTGGTGACATTTCCGGTTAAACAGGAATTCCATTTATTTCAATAGATAATTTAAGAACAAAATTGCAGTGCATAAAGCAGATTGATTTGTATAAAATGTCCACTTTTATGTGCACCAACAAGTCACACTGCACCGATTCTCTGTAGTTCTTGAAAACAACTTTATTGTCTGTGTTGAACTTATTTGCTGTCAAAATGGGCAGCTCCAAACAAAATAAAACGACAAAAACGATGATGGCAACTTCTGGAATAAGCTGAATAGAAGCAGCAGACCCGTAGGCAGAATTTTGAGGACCCCGGGCACTAACACTCACATGGGCCCCCTGTCGACTGATTAGCAGCTTTTTTTTTGTTTTTTTTTTGGTACAGCAGCATTCTAGCTAGTTTATTGTGCTCCAAACACACAAAAAATATGAAATAAACAACTACATAAAAATTGAAATTTCTTGTAAAGACTACTTACTTACTACCTTACTACTACCTACTTACCTACTACGACTTAATTATTTTTATGTGTAGAGTACATAGACCGTATATATGAATGGACATAGCTAACGCGTTAGCCGCCGCGTGCCAAACAGGAAGTGCTCCAGGAGGCTCTTCCGGCTCCTTCTGACTCTGACTCTCATTGACTTACATTAGGATCTTGTCGTTCGTCTCTCTCTGTAACTGCTGCTGTGGCTTCGTCATCTTGGTCTTAAAATGTTTTTATTAACTCGCTCTACATGATCCTGAATTTTTTTTTCCGCTAGTTTGTTAGTTAAATAAATCCTATTCATAACATAGAGCCTGGCTCCAGATTCGCTCCTGTAGCCGTTAGCATCGCGAGCCTCATTTGAGCGGCGCTAAACGCTATGAGTGACGCCACACTCGCTTAGTCCACTTTTTATACAGTCTGTGGTAGAGTACTTAAGTTTGAGTCAAAATGAGCATTAGCGTTAGCAGGCCCGAGGCAGGCCCAGTTTAAAAGCACTACATTTCACATAACTTTGCAAAACGCTTCCACATGCAAGAATAAGAAGTGTGTTTCAGACTGATAGACTGAAGGGGAAAGCTGACTTTGTGATTTTGACAGGTACCAATTTTGGATAAGTTTGGTGAAATTCAGGTCAAGTAACCGTTTGGGCGAAGTTATTCTCTTGATTCTTGTGAGTTTTAAGGTCTGTTAAAATGTTCGTGTATGTTACATCCTTAATAACATCGTCACAGTTGTGTTTTGTTTCATTTACTCTCAGAAGCAGAACAGAACCCAGCCTTATTATGCAGGATTTATGTGTTAATCGTGTGTGAATGAAACGTCCACCTGCAGTTCACTGTCAAACGCTGCTAAATCTTTATTCATTTTAGCACAGCTCAGTAAAAAAACATAGATACACAACTGGACAGGAAGTAGTCGTGCTAACAGTGAGTCTGCTGAGCACTGCTGTGCACATGTGCTGTAGGCCATCCCTAAACTGTTCACTCAAAAATTGTGCAACTTTATTTTAATTAAGTTTAATTATGCATTCAACTAGGTTAGGTTGGGCAAGTGTTGACTACGGTTATGAACTAGTTCCCAGGAAATTATTGTAACACAACATGAGCAAACTGTCTCTAAACTGTAAGAATATGCACTATAAGGGTGTGTTCACAATTACACAAAAACACAGCAAAAAAAGATTGAAAAAAGAAGACCAAACCAAAGCACGAAAATACTAAAAGTTCTACACAATCTTAGAAAGTTTCGAATAATAAAATGTAGCCCAAATTTGTCCACGCTTTGTTCTTGTCAGTGTGTCCAAAAGCCTGCGTAGGCACACACTTTATTATTCCAAAACGCTGTGAAAAAAACAGTTTTGACATATGGTGACTCAGTTAATGTGCATGATTCAACCCTCGTATGAAACTTTAGTGACAACATATATTTTCCCTGTTCAAATGGAGCGTTTTTTTGTTAATTTTTGTTCACAATTTTGAGCATAACAGCAGTCTAAAGTTCACAATATGAGCCGACGGGCTGTTGCATCTCTGAGTAATGCCTCACCTTGCTCTTGCAGAGGAGAGAGTGTAGGATCAGGCAGCTCCTCCTCTTTGTGACTCACGGCATAGAATCGCTGGCTCCGAGCTACAGGAGTTTCCTCCCATGTCGAGGCAGGCCTAGCTTGAAAGCACTGGCTACATTTCACATAACTTTGCAAAATGCTTCCCACGTGAAAGAAAAAGCGCAGTGTTTTTCAATGGTAGAGGGTATATACAGGAGCGGACAGGTTGACTTTGTGCTTTTAGTCATGACAGGTTCTCATTTTGAACAAATTTGGTCAAATCAAGGTCAAGGAAACCAAATTAAAAGTGCTATTTTACACTAAATTGACTCTTGTGAGTTTTAAGACATGTTATAATGCTCAATATTATAGCTGCAGGTGTGTTTTTGTTTCATTCTAAATCCTAAATATGCAGAATTTGTGTGTTATTCATGCATCAGTGAAACAAAACACAACTCTAAGGACATTTTTGATGCAGAAATATTATAAAATAAATCAGAAAATAGCATCATATGGGATCTTTTATATAGAGTTGCAATTAAAAGTGCATTGTGTAACTTTTCTGGTGGAGGGTCCCGCAAATGCTTTTCTCTGTGGAGATGTTACTATTTTGCAATTTTTCACAACCTTTCTATGTTCATGGAGACCGAACCAGACCAAGTTACAGGTCAGATCTACGGAGAGGCCACCCCACATAGTCAGAATGCTTGATTTTTCTATGTCTTTTTGAGCTTTAAACCCAACTGTGACTGAATAAATGTAAGGTAGAGCTGTTTAATGTCACACTGTGGAACATTCCAGGCAGAGAAATGACATATCCATAGAAAAAAAAGGCGATAGAACCCCTAACTAAAAAGTTTTATAATACACCTTTAATCTATTTGGCCCATGGGGAAATATAGTGTTGCCATGCACAGTTCAAGGAGAGCAGGAGACTAGAAATACGCAATCAAAAACCAAGATAAATAAA
>KN489614.1:504-14885 GCA_000787155.1 Scartelaos histophorus
AAAGGAATGGATGGAGAGACGAGAGAGAAAGAGAGACAGAGGAAGGAGGGACAGAAAATAAGAGGGAAGAGGATAAAAAGGAGGGAGAGAAGAGAGAGAGACAGAGGAGGGAGAGAGGAGTGATTGAGAAAGGAGAGATAGGAGGAAGGAAGAGAGGAGGAAGAGAGGAAAGAGAAATAGAGAAGGAGAGAGAGAGGAGGAGAAAGGAATAGATGGAGAGAAGAGAGAGAAAGAGAGAAAGGAGGAGAGAGAGAAAGGAGGGAGAGAGTACAAGAAGGAAGAGGATAGGAAAGAGGGAGAGAAGAAAGAGAGGCAGAGGAGGTGAGAGAGGAGTGAGGGAGAAAGGAGGAAGAAAGGAAAGAGAAAAAGAGGAGGAGAGAGATGAGGAGAGAGATGAAGTAGGGAGAGAGCAGGAGAAAGGAATGGATGGAGAAGAGAGAGAAATAGAGAAAGAAGGAGAGAGAGAAAGGAGGCAGAGAATAGAAGAGGGAAGAAGATAAAAGGGAGAGAGAGAAAAGAGAGAGAGAGAGGGGAGGGAAGAGAGATGAAGAAGGGAGAGAGGAATGGATAGAGAGAAGAGAGAGAAAGAGAGAAAGGAGAGGAGGAAGAAGGAGAGGAGGTGAGAGAGGAGTGAGGGAAAAAGGAGGAAGAGAGGAAAGAGGAGGAGAGGAGGAGGGAGATGAAGTAGGGAGAGAGCAGGAGAAAGGAGTGGATGGAGAGAAGAGAGAGAAATAGAGAAAGAAGGAGAGAGAGGAAGGAGGGAGAGAGTAGAAGGTGGAAGAAGATAAAAGGGAGGGTGAGAAGAGAGAGAGAGAGGAGGGAGAGAGAGAGGAAAGAGAAAAAGAGGAGGAGAAAGAGGAGGGAGAGAGATGAAAGAGGGAGAGAGGAAGAGAGAAGAATGGATGAGAGAAGAGAGAAAGAGAGGAAGGAGGAAGAGAGTAAAAGAGGGAAAAGAATAGAAAGGAGGGAGAGGAGAGAGAGAGACATAGGAGGGAGAGAGAAGGGAGGGAAAAAGGAGAGAGTGGAGTGAGGAAGAGAGGAGGGAGAGGAATGGATGAGAGAAGAGAGAGAAAGAGAGAAAGGAGAAGAGAGAAGAAGGAAGAGGATAGAAAAGAGGGAGAGAAGAGAGAGAGAGAGAGAGAGACGGAGGAAGGAGGAGAGGAGGTGAGAGATGAAGTAGGGAGAGAACAGGAGAAAGGAATGGATAGAGAAGAGAGAGAAATAGAGAAAGAAGGAGATAGAGAGAGGAGGGAGAGAGAGAGGAAAGAGAAAAAGAGGAGAGAGAGGAGGGGAGAGAGATAAAGAAGGGAGAGAGGATGAGAGAAAGGAGGAGAGAGAGGGTAGAAGAAGGAAGAGGATAGAAAGGAGGGAGGAGAGAGAGACAGAGGAGGGAGAGAGAAGGGAGGGAAAAAGGAGAGAGAGTGGAGTGACAAAGAGAGGAGGAGGAGAGAGAGGAGTGAGGGAGAAAGGAGGGAGAGAGGAAAGAGAAAAAGAGGAGGAGACGAGGGGAGGAGGAGGAGAAAGGAATGGGTGGAGAGAAGAGAGAGAAAGAGAGAAAGGAGGAGAGAGTAGAAGAGGGAAGAGGATAGAAAGGAGGGAGAGAAGAGAGACGAGGGGAGGAGGAAGAGAGATGAGGAAGGGAGAGGGAAGGAGAGAGGAATGGATGGAAAGAGGAGAGAGAAAGGAGGAGAGAAGGTTGAGGCAGAGGATGAGAGAAGGGAGGAGTACGTCAGTTTAACTCATAGATACTAGATACTGTTTCATTGTAGTACATGTACTGAGAGTGAGAAAAACCCGTGTGTGACGTCCACCTGCAGGTTAAAGCTCTGGCCACACAGGCTCAGTTCAGGTTCCTTCAGGTTCTCCTTTGGTTCCTCCCCCACATAACGACAGAAGCTCCAATAATGCCCTCACACACAGAAATAATATGAGTGCGTATCTCTATTTAATATCTCTCTGTTTTTGTTTAAGGCCATAAAGCGCAATTAACTCAGCGGAGATAGCATCACCCACTCCTCCTCCTCTTCCTCCTCTTCCTCCTCCTGCGCCTCTGGTTTTAATATGAACTCTTAAATATAAACTCTTAAATATCAGATGTAGTTCAACCTTTGAGCCGCGTACTTTTAAATACTGATGAAAAGTCAATTTGAGCGCAGAAATGTTGACTTTTTACCGTGTAGTTTTTGGACGAAAATAGTAAGAAGAACTAACAGGTGGATGCAGTAGTTAGGTTGTAGTAATAGTAGTAGTAGTAGTAGTAGTAGTTCGCTGCAGACGTAGTTGTAGTACTAGTGGTAGATACAATAGAAAATCCCAATACAAAAAAGTATGGCAGTAGTAGTAGTAGTGAAACAAAAAAGTATGATCGGTAGACGCTGTATAGTAGCATAAGTAGTAGTAGTAGCATAAATAATACTAGATCTAATAGTTGTAGTAGTACTAATAGTAAATATGGTTGCCGTAATAGTAGTAACAGACGTAGTAGTAATTGTAGTAGAAGTAGTAGTAATACCCGAAGCCACAATACACAGTATAGTAGTTGTAACTGCAGTAGTACAACTGATGAATGCAAAAGTAGTAGTAGCAGTAGCACTATGAGTTTTAATAGTAGTACTAGTAGTAATATTACTAGAAAGAGTACCGTAATTTCTGGACTATAGAGCGCATCTGAATTAAAGCCACATCAACAAAATTTTGACTAAATTTCAGATTTGTTCATATATAAGCCGCACCTGAGTATAAGCCGCAGGTGTCCACGTCTTCACAAACATTTTCAAGTTCGCTCCATCTGCTTTTATTGCCTCTGAAAGTGTTTGTCATCTTTTTGCGTTAAGTCAGCTCGTCGCTGCCGTCGCCTCCGTCTTGACTCACTGATGCTGAGTTTACAGCAGCAGATCTACGTCCTTCTTCAGATCAGTCACTTTTAAATTAAAAACTGCATCATCTGTGTTTCTTCGTGTGTTTTCCATGAGGAGGGTTTGTGCAAGAAGCTCAAAATAACTGTTTAAAACCCAATCAAAGGAGCATCTTCCTCTGCACATCCCCCGTCTCTACTGCACATGTCTCCTGCACAAAGAGACGCCGTCGGGTCTTGGATCTTGTCTTAGTCTCGTAGGATTTCAGCAGATTTCAGACTCTCCCGGGGGCAGGTTATGGATCAGGTCTGAGTGGATGTTTGGCGACTGAAGTTTGAGACATTTCTTCTCGTCGTTTGCGCCTCAGCTGCATTTAACGCACACGGGTAAGACGTGCCCCCCTCACTAGTGTTCATTTAGCATCATCACGTATTTTATCATTTAACTGTTTTAGCGCTGACAGCATCGCTCGCTAACGTTAACATGTAACTTCATGTTAACTCTAGATCCATGTTGAACATGTAACTTCATGTTAACTCTAGATCCACGTGGTAAACCTTTCATGTATGCCTCACTCCGTGCTGTTCCAGGGCTGAAGGATGACGGGACTTCAGCGTTAAACCCGTTCGTTGCTCACAGAACGAGACAGGACTTCAGGTAGTTGGTCCATTTATTTGCCGCTGTGACATTCTTCCTTACAGACAACTTAACCCTCACAAAAAAAACGTGGCTTCCTGCAACCAAATAAACCCTCCCCATCCAGAAAAACATAGTTCATGAGCGCCCTCTATTGGAACGGTGGAGTAATTAGAATGAACTAAAGCTATTGGAACAGTGGAGTAATTAGAATGAACTAAAGCTGCTCCCGCAACATTGTGTTCACTGCACAGACGGCGGCGTTTTCTGCACTCAGGCTGTGCATGCGCTGTGTTGCCAAATAAATAATCCATCCATATATTAGCTGCACCGTTATATAAGCCGCAGGGTTCAAAGTGCGAGAAAAAAGTAGCGGCTTATAGTTCGGAAATTACGGTAATAGGAGTAGCAGTGGGAACAGTAGACAAGCGAATACTAAAAAATGTGTAGCAAAATAATGTGTAGTACTAGAGGAAAAATAGTAATACAATTGTTAGTAAGTGGTGTAGTATTATTAACAATATAAACAGTAGTAGTTCCTATAGTCGTAGTTGTAGTAGTAGTAGTACCTGCAGGGGAACAGATCCAATCACAATCACAATCATTACTACTTCATTACTTTGCATATATTTTCATGTGTCCTCACCTGACCTGAGTTAAAGCAGCTCTGGGCCTGCTGGAGCGTTATAAGCCACGTTTTCCACAATCCCTGAACACACCACACGCAGAGACCTTTCCAAAACAGCAGGGGGCCCCACAAGTCATTAAGAAGCTGTCTGACACCACAGGCCCCTGGGTTTGGGCCCCGAGAAAGAGAAATGCAAAAAAACACGTGTTGCCCCAGTACAGATATTGTATAAGCAGCTCTTGGGGTAAAATAAGTTGTGTACAGTCTAGATCTATTTAGAGACGTTTTTTATTGTCTGTCAATCAGGAAGTAACACTGGTGTGATGTTAGCGCGCTCGGCGTTGCTACTGTGGTGGTAAAATCTGCTTAGAAACTTCACGGTGAATAATTTGGACGCTTTGAATGCTTTGCAGATGATGTCACAAGGGAGTTACTTCAAAAAATGTAAAGAAAAAATACGACAAAACAAACAAACAAAACAAGAAACGCGGAATCTGACATTGCTAGAGGTATAAGTTATATTATACGTCCCAACTTGTCATGCAAAAAGCTTTATGTGGTGCCAATTTCATTAGCTTACTGCAGTAATTTGTTGTTTTATACCTTTTTATACCCATCCAGATACAAAATGGTCGTCCGCCTCGTGACTTTTAAAGGCTTTCACTTGGCTCACAGTGGAATAAGAGGTCTGCAGCACCAGATTATTTATTTTATCCATCGCCTCAACACCGGGAAAATCCTTCAAATTGTATGAAAGCCTGACTTCTCCATATCGCACCAGTCATCCCCTATACTTAGACTTATTTTTCCGCGATAGTGGGTCTGCACCAGCTCATTCAGACTTTTAGCACACTCGCTGTAGCCCATTGTGCTGCGGTTTGAAACGGAGATAATCACTTCCTGCTCCCGTCTGAATTACTCGTGTCATCCAGATCATGAGAGTGAAACCCCACAATAAGGTAAGAGAGGAATAACTTTGGACTACTATAAAATGTTTAAAATGGACTGGTTCTGTTTCGCAGGTTTCTGAAACTGTAAAAACGTCAAAATGTTTTTCCATTTAAGGAGAAAAAGAACAACTATTTTTAAAGGTTCTCTCTTTATACAAGTTCTGGTGGAGGTTTCTGCTTTTATTCAGCTGAAGATGAATAGTTTTTAAGCCAATAAAAACCCATGTTATTATGTCAATGCAGAATGGATATGTTTAATGCAACAACATCTCCATGGAGACAAGCAGGTGGCAGACCCTCCACCAGAAAAAAATTACACAGTGCACCTTTAAGCAAATTGTATTTTAATGCATAGCTTAGTATATAATGAAAAGTAACTTTGTGTGACTGTGGGCGAGCTGTAGGAGCTGGTGTGCAGGAGCCTATTGACTGATCTGAGAGTGAATAATCTACCAAGGCTTAAGGAGGGAGATTGTACCTTTAGGATCAATGCGGAGAAAAGTATCGGCGCAGGTGGTTTTATGTAGTTGTAAAGCTGTTTGACCTCTGCTTTGACCCTGAACAAACCCAATAGGCCCGTCATGAAACTAGTCTAAAGCATGTTGCATTATTACTGAGAGATATTGTGTTAAACTATAATAATGAAAACACTTCATGACACTGACACAAAGCAGGATAATCCCAGTAAACCACTTTTTAAATAGAAAGTCTCATTAAAAAGCCTGAACCGATAATTAGCCATAGAAGTGATTTATTCAGCTCTCTCCAGCTCAGATCTTCTTCTTCCATAAAAATGGTAAAAATATAGTAATTATCTTGGCAGGCTTTCGACAGGCTAAAGGAGTTTGTAACTTCAGGATCAATGGGGAAAAGAGAGCGAGAGAAACCAGAAGAAAGAAGCAAAGAGAGGAGCCACAAAGAAAGAGATCCTGGTCTTACCTATAGAGATGGTCCAGAATGCTGTGATCTTGGGCTTTAATCATTAATTAATTAGATTTATATAGGGCCTTTTGAGACACCCAGTGTCCACTGGTGTCCTGCTGTTTCCCAGCGGTCTCCCATCCAGTACTGAGTACTGAGTACTTTTCTGAGATCTGATGAAATCAGGCTTTGACAAGCCGGTGCAGCCTTGGCTTTAGTCCTAGTTTAAACCTGGAGTAAGGTTAATAAGGTCCTGAAATGAGCCCGTGGGGCAGTAAACAGGGGCGAGGAGACGACTTTCAAGGACATGAGATGCTGTCAGACTGCAGATGGTGTAAATCAGTTGCAAAACACGTCACCATAACATCACATGAAATTATATTGGAAGACCAAATGAAACTCTTTGAGGTGGCATAGTCCTGGTCTAGTCCCGGTTTAGTCTTGGTCTAGACGACTGCAATCTTGA
Organism: Scartelaos histophorus; assembly: GCA_000787155.1. Taxonomy (NCBI): domain Eukaryota; kingdom Metazoa; phylum Chordata; class Actinopteri; order Gobiiformes; family Gobiidae; genus Scartelaos; species Scartelaos histophorus. The sequence goes on from KN489614.1 coordinate 6,961, forward strand.
GCATGGCTTTGGTCCTGGTTTAATCCTGGTTTAGCCCTGGGTTTAGTACTGGTCTAGTGCTGGTCTTACCTTTATAGACGGCCCAGAATGCTGTGATCTTGAGCTTTAATCATTAATTAATTAGATCATTAGATTTATATAGGGCCTTTTGAGACACCCAATGTCCACTGGTGTCCTGCTGTTTCCCAGTGGTCTCCCATCCAGTACCAACCAGGCACAGCATGGCTTAGTTTTCTAGGGAGAGAGGGAGGGGCCACGCATAATCTGTGAAGAGAGAGAGAAAAAACTATGAGGAGAGAAAGACGAGAAAGAGGAGAGAGACATAGATCCAAGAGGAGGACTGGAGAGAGAGATGGAAGAAGGAGAAAAAAGCAGATGAAAGTCGACATCATTTGGATACTCTGCAGCTGGTGGTGGTTTTCTACATGTATCTCTATTGGAGGAATGTTCAGGAGTTACCATGGTGACACAATGCACCATGGAAAATGCAATATAGGCAATAAACTCCACAGGAAGTAGAGTCACTGTCGCTAATCTGCAGCTTCACCCCCATAAAAAGACACACGTGAGGAACTATTCTTGCCCTTTTACTTTTAATGAACACTTCAAACTGGATTTACACCTCTGTTTTGTGGACTGGGCGTCATTATTTACGGAGGACAAATTCTATGGATAATATCAATGAGCCGCTGCAGTTTAAATGTGCAACTTTACAGGAGGAGAGTCATAATTATTTGGCTGATGTTTGGAGGTTATGACCTGATAAAGAAGCTCAGAGTCACACAGACACGAACATGAGGAGCACAACGACTTCAGAATCACTAGAAAACACAAAGAAAACACTCAGCCCCAAGGCAGCTGTGACTAAAGTGAAAAATGCACCAAATTTTGCAGTAAGTCATAAGTTTCCTAATGTTTCCCCTCTAGCACGCAATGTTTTTTCTGTTAGTTAAAGATGCATTATATAACTTTTCGGATTGTTTCCATGAAGATTTTATGAGGTGCTTTACCTGGATTGTTCTCAGTGTGGCTTTATGCATATTTATTTTGCTTTTATTCCACAGAAACTTTGAAAAAACTGTAAACAAAAACATTGTAAATTCTGGGATGGAGGCGGCTGGAGGCAAAAGTGAAGTGGAACATGATGCGACTTTCATGGGAAAACTAGGATTTATTTCAGAATGTCACAAGTTATGAAAAATCAGGGACAATTTGGAAAAAGCAAACCTCTCAGATCCATGTGAAAGATTCAGAGCCCAGTTTAAAAACACTTACAATTGTGTTTTACATTATTTGTTTATCTAACAAGAGTTTATGATTAAAACTAAGTATTTATACAAAGGCAAAATACACATTTTGAGGTTTTACTAGACAAATCCAGTAAAACCAGTCAAAAATGTTGAGCCCACAACAGTTTCACTTCATCTACAGATTATAAAATATACTTTTTGTGAAGCCCAAATATTATTTTAAGGTTAGAAAATGGTATTTTCCCCATCCTTTTTAGGAGAGAAGCAAAGTAAATAAGATTTGTACCTTGAAAATTCAAAATTGTTGCTTATTTTTTGTTATAATGTCATAAAAGCATTCCCATTTAGATCAGCTCGTCAGTTAATCACTGTAAATATACATTTTGTCTCTATTTGCCTCCATTCCAGAAATGTGAACATTCTGATTCAGAAGATTTGAAAGGGTCTATAGTGTGAGTTTATTACTAAAAAACAAAAAAACAAAGAAGTTGTAACTTGAAACTCATGGTGCAGTGGACACTCTACTTGGCTTAGCTTAATTAGCTTGATTAAACATTTTAATTGGGCAGTGGCTCTATAAAGCCACACTCTGCTTCAACCAAGGACCATTAAAAATCAATTGCAATTAACACACTGAATGAAAATTAGCCATTACGTGGAGCATGTTTCTATTTTTAGTTGTGTGCATTTGAACGCATCAGCACAGAAAGACCGGGCTGTTCCAGTGACCAGGACTTTAATTAAAAAACAACACATCAAATACATGGGAGACTCCCAGGGTCCCTGGGGTAATCACGTAAAGATGTGTGTGGAAATGTGTTACTATAGTGATATAAGATAAAGCTGGAATTAACATATGGAGATTAAATGATCAGATGTTACACAAGAGGCATACGGAATGTCTATAGGAAGAAGAATACATTTGTGGAAGCGCAACAGTGAGAAGAATCATCATTCATTAAAAGCTCTATACTATGCAAAAATGACTCTTGTGAGCTTGAAGTCACGTTTTACTGTTATAAACCATCATCTTCTCAAATACAGACCTAGAGTTGAGTTTTGTTTCATTCCCATGTTTGAGAAACCTTTTATCATTAGTCTGTCTGCATCTCTAAGGCTCAAATGCTCTGTTCCACCTTGTGATGTCATGTCATGTAGTGGTAGTTTTCATGTTAACAGCTCTTAGACAGAGAGAGACTGGCAATTCCAGAGCTGAAACTATCCAAATAGTTCTAGTCTAGTGAAGGTGTATGGAGTTAAAAACGCAATGGAGCACTTCCTGTATTACCACATGACATCACACGGTGGGACAGAGGTTATCTACACTAATAGTTTAAATGATCTTTTCAATCATACATTGCAGTAACATCACTCTAGGGGTGTTCTACATGGATTGCATATGTGTATGGTGGAATGTTGAGTAGTTACCATGGTAATATCATGGACACATTAGCCAAATAAATAAATCAATCAATTAATAAATCAATAAATAAATAAATAAATTGGAAACTTGCTAACTCAAATATCAAAATACAAAATGGATTTGTGGAGCACATTTTCAGGAGCCTGTGTTCAATATGAGTGTTCACGATCCTGTTTTAGAGTTTGATTTTCAACAAAAAGGTGAGAGTGACTAACTGAAAACCTGTTGGCTAATGCTAGCTCGCTTGTGACTAATGCTATTCAAAAGAGACTTTTTTTACAGCACAAATCAGCTCACCCGGTGTAGTTCCAGTTATAAATCAGTTTATTCTGGTCAGATTGTGCTAGCAGGAAGCTCAGATTAAAGTCTAACAAGCCCCAGAGAGAGCAGTGCCTACAGTTAGCATCACACTGCTATAGAATGTTGATGACATCCGCTGCAAAGTATCAATAAATCAGATGGCCTGGCTGTAATGGATTAATAAACAGATTATTAAAGATAAAAGAAGTGCTAAAATATTGAGATGTGATGCTGCAGTGGGTTTGCATAGTACATCAGAGCGGGTGTGAAAAAGGCCACAGGAGGATCTGTGAAAGGACATCTGCTTTAATCATGAATGGAGCCTACACACTCTGCAGAACACTTTCATTGTACTGGGAATTACTGTTTAAAGGCCACACATTATATATGGAGACTATAATTATGTTCCTTCATTCTAAACTTATTCAAAGATGCATTTTAATTATACAGATCTACTTTGATACTATAGTCTTAAAGCTGCATTGTGTGACTTCTTTGGTGGAGGATTAGCTCTTCCTTACATTTGTTCAATTACAGGTTATTCTGGTCAGATTGTGCTAGCAGGAAGCTCAGATTAAAGTCTAACAAGCCCCAGAGAGAGCAGTGCCTACAGTTAGCATCACACTGCTATAGAATGTTGATGACATCCGCTGCAAAGTATCAATAAATCAGATGGCCTGGCTGTAATGGATTAATAAACAGATTATTAAAGATAAAAGAAGTGCTAAAATATTGAGATGTGATGCTGCAGTGGGTTTGCATAGTACATCAGAGCGGGTGTGAAAAAGGCCACAGGAGGATCTGTGAAAGGACATCTGCTTTAATCATGAATGGAGCCTACACACTCTGCAGAACACTTTCATTGTACTGGGAATTACTGTTTAAAGGCCACACATTATATATGGAGACTATAATTATGTTCCTTCATTCTAAACTTATTCAAAGATGCATTTTAATTATACAGATCTACTTTGATACTATAGTCTTAAAGCTGCATTGTGTGACTTCTTTGGTGGAGGATTAGCTCTTCCTTACATTTGTTCAATTACAGGTGTTTTTTTTTTGTTTTTGTTTTTTTCTGTTTTGTGTTTTCTGCATTCTGATTGTGAGCCTGGTCTGGTTTGGTCTCCCTGAAGATAGGTTTAATGCCCTAATGTGAAATATTCCACACAAAGCAAACATCTCCATGGAAACAGGCATTTGGCGGACCCTCCACCAGAAAAGTTATAGCTTTAAATACTTTTAAGACCTTTTATAATAATGTTCCCTCATTATAAACTTATTCAAAACTGTATTTCAATTGCACACAGCAGCTTTTTTAGTTCCGATACTTGCATTAAGTTTCAATACCCGATATCGACAGAAACCAGAGCAATAACTGAAAACATTTATTTCCTTTCCGTATTGCTGGGTTTCAGATGAACTAATATAGTGTCTAATATTGTAATATAGACAGAAGCAGCTAAAATTAACATTGTTAAAGCTCCTGTTTTAAACAAAATTTACTCATGGGCGTGTTAAGCTTTGTTGACTATAATTGCATTGTATTAAATTATTCTGTAAATCAGCAACTGTAGATGGAAATGATACATTATCTGGTCCAGAACATGTGTTTTTATGAGTTTAATGTTTCAGTCCTTTCAAATAAAGGTTAAACTACCTCCTCAAAAACAGACATGGAGTTTTGTTTTGTTTCATTCACACATATTCTGAGTGACCCTTTATTAATAGTCTGCCTACATCTCCAAAGCTCAAGATGGTCTTTTCCACCTTGTGAGGTCATGAAATAGTAGTTTTCAAGTTAACAGCTCCTTTCTTATCTTTTGTTGAGAAGAGAGAGGCAAATTCCATCACGGTGCAGCGTCGGCTCTCGATTTACTGGTCAATCTATTGTCCAACCTCAACTGTGGTCCTGAGCCGGAGGGAAGACCCAGGACACGCTAAAGGGGCTGTGTCTCCGGGCTGGCCTGGGAACACCTTGGGGTCCCCCTGGATGAGCCGGAGGAAGCGTCTGGAGCGAGGGAAGTCTGGGAGTCCTTAAAGTCTGCTTAAACTAACTTAGGCCCCAGATAAATGAAAGAAAATGGATGCATGAAAAAAATACAGTGGAGCACTTCCTGTATTACAAGGTGGAGTGTTTCCTGTTGAAGAAAAGAACTCGAAAACTCCAACTCGATATATGCTTGTGTGTATTTTGTTTGTGTTTAAACATGTGTGAATGAAACAAAACACATCTCCAGGTCTGTTTGTGATGAGGAAACATTAGAACATCAGAAAATAGTTTAAAACGGCCCTTTACATAAACAGATTATACAGAGTCCACTACTTCTAAACACTAATCTGCTTCTCCCTTTCCTTCCTAGAACGCATTTCCTCTCTCGCTTGTGTCCGCCGCGGGGCCACAGCCTGGGCCGCCATCCCAAATTCACACCATCTCTGACCTTTGACCTCTTCCACGGCGCAGACACGCGAAATGAAACTTGCCCCGGGGGTCAACAAAACAAGCGCACCTAAACTGAGCCCGCACCCCTGCTCCATATACACTACTGCGAAACTCATCTGGGGTCCTATGCCGAACACGCAACCAATAGTGTTTTTTACATCAGATGCCCTCCCTTTCACACCCTGGCTATACGAAGATATTAAATGTGCAATAAATGGAGGGTCAGACACCAGGAATGTTCCAAAGTACAGCTTTTCACTTATCTATCTTGTGTTTATCCACTCACAATAAGAATATGTATGTGTTTTTGTATATTTTAAATAAAAAAACACAAGATAAGGCCAGTGTATTGTGGAACATTCCAAGCAAAGCAATAACATTTCTATGGAGACAAGCGGAGAGCAGATCCCTTTGATTTGAAAACTTATGTTATGCTCAAGGGCACGTCTACAAAATGGGATTGGTTCACGACCAGCTTGTATCCCCAGATATTACAGATGTTACTGCTTTGCCTGAAATATTTCACAGCGCAACATTAATCTTTGTATTTATTCAATTACAGGTGTTTCTAGAAGTAAAAAGTTGTTTAAAAACGTGAAGTCTTACTGGGAAAGGGCTCGCCTCTCCACAGATCTGACCCCTGACACCTGAACTGCCGTCTCCATTGAGATAGATACTGTAAGTTTAATGTCATACTCATAGACTGTTTATATACATGGACATCGCTAACCCCCGAATTACAGAGTTTCAGATAGGAAATGAGCATGAGTGTGTTTCCGGCTCCATCGACTCTGGTTCTAGTTCATTTTTTATTGAAAAAACGTGGCCTCTCTCTGTAACTGCTGCAAGGAGTCTCGTCTTTTGGTCTTAAAATGTCGGTATTAACCCTCTCTGCATGATTCTGGTGTTCTTATTTCGTCATTTTGTTCGTAAGTCAAGAAATAAAAACAGAAATCAGGCGCATTCTTTCCTGAGGACACTCCCATTAGCCTTAGCAACAGGTTTGATTGACACCGTTGCTAAGCGCCTCCCCCTGCAAAACCAGCCATGTGGGAGTTAATGGGAGTTACCTTCAACAATCTCACTCCTGATTGGCTCTGTTGGTCGGAATTCCAAATAAACTAAATTCGCTCCTGTAACTGCAAGCCTCCATGAGCTTCATTTGACTGGAGGTGAACGCCCACGTATAGAATCTAGGGTCATACTGCGGAACATTCAAGTCAAGGCAACGACGTTTCCATGGAGACAGGCAGGTGGCACGCCCCTCACCAATAACATTTAACGGAGCCGCTTTACTACGCTTTTAAAATAACCTTTTTACGCCGGATCTGTACTCACAAGTCCCACTTTTACAATTTGTTTGACTTTCCTTTAAAATGGAATTAGCATAAGTGCATAATTTTGCTCAGTTTGTTCCTAAAATGGCCCAGTACGCACTAACATTTATGGTTTATTCTCTTACACAGCGTGAGACCCATTGAGCTCAAATTGAAAATGACTCTAATTCTGCTCTGCGCTTTAAACGGAGTCACTTTCAAATGTAAATGAACCAAGTGTGGATTTTTAGAGTGGTTTTCTCACTGACCCGATGGAGCCGAGGCGAGAGAGGCCGTATAAAGTTATGTAATCTGTTCTAACTTTAATTTGACATTGTGATAAAGTACGGTATTAAACTTAAGTATCGGCCACCGCAAAGACGAGCGTAGGACAAAGAACACAATACTGTGCATCGCGTCAGATTTGTGAAGTTGTAGTGTATTGTTTTGTATCATGTTTTTGTATATTTATTGACAGTGCTAAATACACAGCAAAAGGTGTGGAAAAAAAGTGTTAAAACTGACTCACAGAAACATTTTTTCAGAGCTTATATGAGTCCAGTCTGTTCTAGAGTTAATTTAACATTTTAGGAAATAACAGTTAAAGTAACACTGGACTAAAGTTTCTGTTTTACCCTGAAATCAAGAGTTATATTCATGTTTTGAGAGTAACACTTTGTAGGGTTATCCTGATTTAGCTAAACAACACACAGAAATGATAATTTTACACTTTATTTTAGTTAATTTAAAATGAAATTATGTAGAAAACTGGTTCTCGTGGGAGTTTGAAGAGGTGTGAGGTGCAAAATTAACACCAGGGGAAGTTGAATAAACTTAACATATCAACCCTAGCAAATATCCCCCATTCTAATAGTTCAAATTACACTTTTTTGTGTTAAAATAATTATGAAATATTTTACCCTGAAATGTTAACCTTACAATTTCTGCTGTGAGGGTTTGAATATGGCTCAGGAGAGATCACTATATTACTAAAACATACATGGATGACATCTAAAACCTCTTCTGGTGTGTTTTTAATAAGGGAACAATGTTATAACATGGTAGGAAGCTCCAGAAAATCGATTTTGCATAATTTGAAAATAGAGTAAATGTAAGATAGATGCCTTTAATGCAATAGTGTGAAAAATTTGAAGTGAAGCAATAAAGTGTTTACAAGCGACAAAAAGCACCTT
>JACN01091112.1:0-11225 GCA_000787155.1 Scartelaos histophorus
TTTAGTTAAAGCAGGTCCTAGAGTTCTCCGCATTATTGGGCCTTCAAAACGATCAATATTTGTCTATTTGAGTCTCTTTTAATCAATTACATTTCTATCCCTGTAATTACATTAAGTTCTGTTTAATTCAGCTTTTCCCGCAGTTGCAAGATGGCCGCCACAATTTCCACCGCACGACTATCCCCTCTAGGTTTTATACACGCATCTCTTAGCTGCCCTGTTAGCTGCCCGTCGCCTTGGTAACGGAGCACGCTTCGCCCTGCGCTCTGACCTGCGGAGGAACCCGAAACTGCAGCATACTCTCCCGCCTCCTCTCACTGTCCTGCCACTACAAACCACTCCGTGTGACCGGGAAAACCTCCACACGAATCGGCCCCCCTGTCTGACTGCCGGTGGAGCTGAATAATTAGCTCCACGGGCCTCGGCGGAGGTTTTTGTCTCGGTTTGCCGCCGCCTTACCTTCCGTCCAGAGGTGGCTGGTCAGCTCGGGGTTCTTCTCACCCGGCTCCGTGTGGCTGTCACTGGGCACCTCGTCCACGCTCTCCCCGCTGTTGGAGTCGCTGGTCCGGGGTGTTTTGCACGCATTTCGCAGAGCTGCACGGTTTTTAATGTCAATCAGCCACTTTGAATAGTGCATGGTTAGTGCACTGAGGCTGTTACGAAGCACGACATAAGGATCCTATCGTGAAAAATAGTCCACTGTCATACACAGCGGTCGATATAAATGGCATGTCTTATAAAATCCTGCTTAAATTTTCCATCAATCAAAGCATCTGCCCATTCACCCCCTGGAGAAGAAATAGGCGTGGATCTGACACTTTCGTTTGGCCCGTAACGCCTTCCGTAGATAAATACTTTAGTGCGCATGCGCGGTAAACTGGTGTTTTTAACACTTTTCCTAACAAATGTGTTCCTAATGTGATCATACACGCGTTTAATTTACTTTTTTTTTGTAAATTGTAAAAATATAATAAAGAATCATGAAATCCAGGTTTACTACGGTGGATATCAGGACTGTGATTGCCGAAATAAATGCAAAGTAGGTGGCATGTGTTGCACTGTGAGCCAGGATGCTAATGTGGCTTCATACATTTCTGTACATAGCTTATGAAATACACATTTATGCAATTTTTATTTTTACAGTTACATTGGGATGAGAGTATACAACGTGTACGACATCGACAACAAGACGTACCTTATCCGACTACAAAAGTAAGGACTGATTTGTAAACTTTGACAGATGTGCATGCTAAGGTCTTTTTTCGTGTTAAATCCATTTACATAAAGATACATGCTTTAGATTTTTGTCATTATATCATTACCTGTATGATCTGACTAAAGACAACGGTTGTCAGTTGTCAGCAAAAAGAACATATCTTTAAGTGGACTTTGAAACAAGCCATGACTTGTCAAGATAGTGTTATGTTATTTATTAAGTTTATTTTGTTGGTCTGTTGACACATTTTGAAGTGCAACGTATTGCTGAAAATATAGACATGATACATGATCATACTGAATGCCATTATACCACATACAAGTGATTAATTCAACCCTCTGCAGCTCAAATTTTATTGAGAAAAAAAAGTTTCCCGCTTGTACAAAGAAAGTTCCCACGATAAAATGACCAAAGACCATCCCATCCATGTACAAATGACCATCCCATCCATGTACTAAACAGGAGTGGCTCTTCTGAGCTTCTGAGATCTGACGAGATCAGGCTTTGACAAGCCGGTATGGCCACATACCAGCTTACAACATTCTCAATAAAAATCAGTTTTCAAGTTTTCAAAATTTGTGTGCTGACTGTTCAAGAAATCAATCTGTCTATATGCTTAACTGCGTTTCAGTATAGTATTTGTTTAGATTTATTTACAATAAAAAAATGGTAGCAGCAAGAAAAAACAGACAAACAAAAAACATTTCATTTTATTTATTTGCTTTATTCAAGCCCTTTGTTGCACTTTCTCAAAACAACATTTAACAAATACATTTATTTTGTATCACTTTGTTAAAACTCTCCTCTGACTTTGACTGTATCTGTTTTAGGCCTGACTCTAAGGCTGTTCTGCTCATAGAGTCTGGGACACGGATTCACTCCACAGACTTCGAATGGCCCAAGAACATGATGCCTTCAGGGTTTGCTATGAAAGTGAGGACTCTGTGACCTCCATATGTGTATGTTGCTTTTAGAATATGTATTTATAAACCATCTGATTCTTGTATTTGTCAGTGCCGGAAACACCTGAAGTCACGGCGTCTGACCCAGGTGAAGCAGCTGGGCATGGACAGGATCGTGGACATCCAGTTTGGCTCTGACGAGGCGGCCTACCACCTCATTATAGAGCTCTATGACAGGGTGAGAGGCCAGTTTACAGGAACAGTGTGCAAGATTTTGAATACTTCAGAATAATATTACTTAAGTAGAAGTACAAATAATGATCAAAAAAGTAAGGTTAATCTAAAGAGTAACTGTTAGGACGCATCTGATTTATAATTTGAAGTGAATGTGAAGGACAAAACATAAAATATAGCACAAAATCTGGTGTTTTCAAAGAACAGACACAAAAATGAGACAAACTTCAGATCTGAAGAAGCTGCAAGAAACAAGTGTTCATGTCATTTCATATTGTCACATAAAACTTATGTCACTTTAGACTTACTCACAGTGGTACCATAGTAACCATAACTTTTAAGTAAGAGCACTGTTACTTAAAAAAAAAAAAAAAGTATTCGAGTAGGAGTAAAAGTATGCTGCATACAGCATACTTTTACTTCTTTAAAAAATTACACACCTGCTTCCCACTACCCACCTCTGTTTGTAACTGGTAATAATTCTAATGCTGATTTACTGTTAATGACAAAAATATTGGACATGATTGATGTTGTGGTTCTTAAGATGATTATTCGATCAGACAGCAGGATGTTTGTCATATTTAATGCCTGGATGTGTTGCTTGTTGCCAGGGGAACATCATCCTGGCGGACTATGAGTACACCATTCTGAACCTACTGCGATTCCGTACGGCTGAGGCCGAGGACGTGAAGATCGCAGTGAGAGAGCGCTACCCTGTGGAGAACGCCCGGCCCCCAGAACCTCTTATCAGCCTGGACCGGTACACACGCACACACACACACACCACTGCTTCTCACACTGTGGGGGTCACACATGGTCTTTGTGTTACTCATTGACAATAACACAATCCTTGTTCTTGATATTTAATACATTATTAGTATTGTACCATCTGATTTCAATAATCATTTCAATAATATGGCCAAACCTCCTGTCAAAGTCTGATCTCATCAGATCTGTGGAGCCTCGGCCTGGTAGGACTTGGATGGGAGACCACTGGGAATTCCAGGTGCCACAGTGAGGTGCCAGTGGCAAAACACTTCACCCACATTGTCTAGTATCAATATGGTGTGTGTGAGTGTTGTTGGTGGTGGGAGGAGCCAGAGGTGCAGATTGACAGCCTCACTTCTGTCAGACTTGAACTTAACAGCCACATCAAATCAGTAATATCTGCAGCCTTTTACCACCTAAAAACATGTTAAAAAAATCAAAGGTTTACTGTCCGGTCTAAAGCAGACTGTGGCTCAGGTCTCTGCACTGCCCCCTGTGGCTCAGAGACATTAAAGCGCCTCTGCTTGTGCACAAGTCTCTCCATGGCCCAAAGTACATCATTACATGTAAGAGCCATATGAACCATCTGCACTCTGAGGACCTCAGGGACCGGCCTCCTACTGTAGTCCTGATGTAGTCCTGGTTTAGTTCTGGAGAGAGGCCTCTGTTCTTACTCTCTTTAAATCCAGGCTCAAAACGCTTCCATTTCGTTGCATACGTTTATTTTATGATTATTTATGTTTTGACTAGTTAGTATTGTGATGTCTTTCTTATTTAGTAAAGCACTTTGAATGATTTTGTGCTGTATAAGTAAACTTATGTTGCCTGGCCTGTGTGCTAAACAGATTGACAGAAATTCTGAGGGAAGCACCAAACGGGGAGCTGGTGAAGAGAGTGCTGAACCCTCATCTGCGTAAGTGTCTTTTAAAATATCACTATAATAATAGACCTTATTTATGGTGTCATTATATAAGAATTTATATTGTATTTACCTTATCTTCATATTTTCATTTATTTATTTCTTGCAGCCTATGGAGCTACCCTGATTGAACACTGTCTTATTGAAGCTGGACTGCCCGGCTCTGCTAAAGTCAACAGTAACGTGGATGCTGCAGAAGGTCGGCCCAGATCCACAACACACACACACTTCTGCAATATTTAAACATGTGAGTCTGGTCACCAATAAATAAGGTGACCAGATATCCTGAAAAATCTGGATAGTCTGACAGTCGAATAGTCGAAGTCCACTGACAATAATCATATTTTTATTCATTCGACATGGCTGGTACCAGAACCCCAGCACACTGCTAAAAAGCAAACTCATCAATGCAGGTACCAGGTGGAGTGGGGCGGGAAATACCTGTAGATTGTCAAAGCCTAAGTGATTCAATAAAAGCATTCTATAAAGTGTGTAGAAAACAGTTTGGTGTATCACCCCCCAACAAAAAATAAAAAAAAATATATAATCAGCCAATCTCATCTGGTCGCCTTACTAGCGAAGCTCCCAAGTTCAGAGCGTGACTGACTTGGATTAACCAATAAAGGAGATGCAAGGACCATCTATATCATAACAAATATGGCTACTTATGTGGAAGAAAGAAAGGAAAAACTGTCACAGGGACAGAAAAACATGGCAGATTTCTGTAGAATCAATGAGCGAAGCATTAAACTCTGTTAATCTGATCTGGGTAGGGTGTTGCTACCTTAGAGTTGTCTTGAAATGGCGTAGTGGCCACTCACTGGTACTAGAGCAAAATAATCCCCCTGCCCAGAAAGGATTTTTTCCATGGAATGCAATGTGTGTTTGGCTCACAGGAGGTTTGATCTGAGGTGAGAGAAGTTTGAGTTTGTTCAAAATGACCAGTGAGTTTTGTTTCACATGTGTCACTGAAATAAACAAGTCAGACTGGACGATAGCTGTGTTTGAGTCTGGTTTAAGGCTTAACAGAGGGCATGGTGACTAGACTGACATCTCTCTGCGTGAAGATTATATAGAAAGATCACACTGGACCGGTCAGGCAACATTTGAATAGAAATGATGCGTAATGCTCCTTTTCTCTTTAGTGGCTCCTACGATTCTCAAAGCTCTGGAGATGGCCGAGGTCTACATGGAGAAGACGGCAAACTTCAGTGGCAAAGTACGGTCTAGGTGTTTATACAGGAGGGAGTCAGGTCACAGGAATATTTATGTCTTTGTTTTGTCTCTAAGGGTTATATCATTCAGAAAACAGAGAAGAAGCCAAGTCTGACCCCTGATAAACCCACTGAAGAACTGCTCACGTGAGTACTCTCCAGTATTTTCAATATATGTGAATATATGTTTGGTATTTTTCCTTATTTTATGTATTCAGATCATTTACAATTATGCCTCAATAATGTTATGATTTTGTCCTACCTTCAAGTTATTTTTCTTGCATTGAATATACCCTGAATTAATGAATCCATATTTAAGTTTAGAGGGAAAAGTTATGGAATTTTACTTTTTGAATCCAGCAAAAACCACCCCCGCTGTAGATTCAATTTTTGGAGTCAAATGTCATAAACAATGCATTCACTTTTACAATTTTATGATAATATAAGCAAAAAAAGTACATTATTAGGCAATGGGAGAGCATAGTTGGATATATTTTTGTATCTAGAATAATCTGTTTATGTCCTTTCAGATATGACGAATTCCACCCGTTTCTCTTCAAGCAGAATGCCCAGAGTCCACACCTGGAGTTTGAGTCTTTTAACAAGGTCAGCCCTCACTCTTTCATCAGGTTTACATCCGATGAAGTGATGACATTGAGGATGAGGAGTACTCTAGGCTTGCACGATAACAGATTTTGAGGTGTGATATTTTATTGCAGAAAATCTAGATGATAAATGATAATACGGAAAGTCATTTATGCCACTGACACAAATGTTTTTCACCATGGAGATGGTCAGAATGCCTGTTTTTTGAGCTATAAAACCTCTTGTAATTGAAGAAATGTAAGATAGAGCTGTTTAATGTCACACTGTGGAACATAGAGCAGTGACATATACAGAGAAACAAGAAATTCATTGTGCATCAAATCAAAGTTAAACACAAATAAAATATTATATTACACAAAACTCTCCACTGCTACAAAAAGTAAACCCAAAATCATCCCATTTATCCTTCACTGAACCATAACTAGTATTTATTGTGGCCGGCCTACTGATGATGATGATGATGTGTTGTTAGGCGGTGGACGAGTTCTTCTCTAAGATGGAGAGCCAGAGGATTGACATGAAGGCCCTGCAGCAGGAGAAGCAGGCTCTGAAGAAGCTGGAGAACGTCAAGAAGGACCACGAGCAGAGGCTGGAGGCTCTGCACCAGGCTCAGGTCAGAAGAGCTCCCGAGTGTCAGGGCTGTGGGCTCAGTCACAGTGAACTGCTGAATGCATATTTACAAACCAGAAACCACATCTACCTCTGCAGACTTTTTCAGCTGTTTTTAAAGATCACATATTGTACTTGAGCCTGCTATATAGTTCAAATGTATGACACCCGTGGATCTTTATGTCATTAACACATTTTCAATCACCTTTGTCATATTAAATGCAGCTGATTTTTTTTCATTTGTTCCAAAATGACTATGCTACGCCGCTGAATGCCACACATATCACTGACTGAGAAAATATAATTGCAGAACAAATTTTAGTACGTCACAGTGGGCGTAGCTGGAGGCGGTGAACTCGGTGCATGAACAGTCTTGAAAATAAGTGATGAACTGTTTCAAACAATCACTCCAAATACAACTTCAGAGGGTCAGTAAAAAGGGGGAACATCTATAACATGATTAAAAGTGCTGAAGAGTGGATTGTGCAGAATGGGCGTCCTTTAAAAGTGAACTGTGTGATTTTTGTGGAGAGGCTGCCATCTGCTTGTCTCCATGGAGATGATGTTTTGTCTGGAATATTCCAGTACGCCATTAAACGTATCCAGGCCCTATGGCATCGCCTGCTGTCTCTGTAAAGATAAACACGTGTAATGCCATACTGCGGAACATTCCAGGCAATATCTCCACAGAGAGAAGGTAGGGACGGCTCTCCACCAGAAAACACAGTGCTTCTTTAATATTTGGTACTTTAAAACTGTTTTACGAAACTTTTTTTTTTTTTCTTTTTAAGCATTTTCCTTTAAATAGTATAATCCCAGGACCACAGCAGACGGGTTGACAGCACCAGGGGCCCGTTTGGAGACCACTTACACACTGGTTCTCCTCTATCACCACAACTCACTTGGCTGTAAACTATTCCAAAGGGAGACAAGACCGAGCTTTGTGTACCCATTCAAATGTGTGGGGCCCACTGGAACAGCCCTCACATGTTCTGTTTAAAGTGGTGCCCTCCCACATATGGAGCCAGGCCTCAGTACATTCACACACTGCATTTAGTTCCTGTGGGGAAACAGTCCTGTCTGTGTCCTGGACCGACTGGGGACAAACACATCCAGAGTATCCAGACGACAGAAGATCCAGAGGGAGGGATCCAGGCAACAGCACACAGGCCTAGGCTCAGTGTGGCCCTCGTGCCCCCACACAAGTTTAGTTCTATCATTAGTAGTACAAACATGCTCTAGTGTGCCCCCTGGTACAAGCCGCTCCATATTTGAGATGCTCACACTGGATTCTGACACTAGTTCCCTCATTTGCACAAAAAAATGTTGGAGACTTCTAAGTGTTAATATATTCTAAAGCGGCTTAGTCTGAGGGTAATGCGTAGGGTTGTTAAAGAATCAATAACCAGCTCCTAAAACTAATATAGAAAGTAGAATAGGTTGTTTCTTACCTGCATCGTTTTACAATGGATTTGATCTATGTTAGAGCTGTTATGACATTATGGTTTATAGGGGTGTAACGGTACACAAAAAGTTCGGTTCGGTACGTACCTCAGTTTTGACGTCACGGTTTGGTTCATTTTCGGTACAGTTTGGGAACATAATGCAAAACCATTTACTTGTTTATTTGTGTGTTTTATTAAACCAAATATTTGTTTAACTTTATACAAACGGGAAAATAAAATAAATGCAAAGTGCTGCTTGGTAATACTAATAAGTAAAAAAAAAATAAATTCTCAAATAAACAACAAATGTATGAAATATTATAAATTCCTTGTAAACAAAACTTTTCAAAAAGTAAAGCCACCAAGGCCCATTCATACAGAACATAAGAACTAGCCACCAGCCCATTCATACAGAACATAAGAACTTTTTTTACACTGTAAAAACAAGTTTTACACTGCATCAGATTATATAACCCACATAGAGCCCGTTTTATATGATATGTTTAATGTTTAAAGCTTTGTGCACAGTTGTTTACTGTTTACAGAAACGAAACTTAAAACCGCATGGCTAATTTGCATAAATGATAAGCGCCGAAAAATAAGCTAGCGCCGAAAAAAAAAGCTAGCTCCTTTTGCGCTGATGCTGCTTCTGTGGGACTAAAGGGCACTGTGTGTTGTTTCTGTGGCAGAGGGAGGTCTTCTCATGGTGAGTCTGTTCTGTGTGGCTTTAGAGAAGCCGAGCCTCCGTATAGCTGTACATGTTCTGGCAGAATGTAAATACACGTAAATACAATATACTCGTGCACAGACCTGTACCGAACCAAACGTCCTGCACCGAAACGGTTCGGTACAAATACATGTACCGTTACAGCCCTAATGGTTTATTTTTGGTCTTAAAATGTTGTATTAACCTGCTCTACATGATCCTGGGGTTTTTGTTTTGATATTTTGTCCAATTCCTATTTCTACTAATTCAGCTCTAAATTTGCTGCTATAACTGCTAGCCTCATGAGCTTCATTGGACTGGAGCTGAACTCTGTGGGTGGCATCACACTCACTTAGCTCCATTCTTTATACAATATATGGTTAAAACCATTCTCTATGAAGATAACTGTTATAACTGTTATTCTATACTGTGGAGGATTATAGCCAAAGGATCAATATTCCAATGGAAACAAGCAGGAAAAGGCCCTTGTCCAGGCCAAATAAGGTTTATGGAGATGCAAGCTCACTTATCTTTTTCAGAGACCTCCAAAATGAAACAAAGGCGTGCTTTTATTTATTTATTTTTTTGTATTGAAATCAATATTGTGTACTTAATCAAACTTTTATCAAATCAGAGTGAAGTCTGAAATGTTCCATCAGCCCATGACCACACTGAGGTCATGCTCTTTTAAGGTTACTAGTCGTTTAAGCGTCTCCTGGTGTTGCAGGAGGTGGACCGTGTGAAGGGAGAGCTGGTGGAGATGAACCTGCCCATTGTGGACAGGGCTCTGCAGGTGGTGCGCAGTGCTCTGGCCAATCAGGTGGACTGGACCGAGATCGGGGTTATAGTGAAGGAGGCGCAGGAAGCCGGGGACCCTGTGGCCTGTGCCATCAAAGAACTCAAACTCCAGACCAACCACATCACCATGCTCCTCAGGTCAGTACAGGCTTCATATGCAGACAGCACTGTGGGAAGATAGATTATGTTTTGTGATACACTTCAGGACCTCTTTACAATAACTACTACTACTACTACTACTACTACTTAATTGGTCTTAAAGACACACTATGTAACTTTATGGTTGATGCTTGATGCTATGCCTGCTTGTTTCTATGGAGATGTTATTGCTCTGGCTGGAATATTCCACAATATGTTCTACCTTACATATTAAATTACGGTGGTTTTATAGCTCAAAAATACCTAGAAAAAGAACATTTTGTCTGTGAGTGGGGTCGCCTTTCCCCAGATCTGACTTGTAACTTGGTCTGGTTTGGTCTCCATGAAGATAGAAAGGTTTAATGCCATACTGTGGAATATCCCAGACAAAGCAATAACATCTCCATGGAGTAAAGTGTTTGACAGAGCCTCCACCAGAAAAGTTACACAATGCACATTTAATACAGCATGAACAAAGACCAGGCAATGATCCAGGCTTAATAACTGTTTAATTAAGGGCTTATGACTTAAGGTAGGGTATTCATTAAGTAGTTACTAAGCCCTTCTTCATTTAGTTTAGAAAAGCTTGTCTTGTCCCTGTAAACTCTACTACTACTGTAAAATCAGTTTTTTAGGGACAAATGAGACTGTGTGCATCTAAGTATAAAGTGCTAAATCAGGATGTGCACTGTTGGCATGTTTGCTGATGTTTCTTAGCATTACTGTGATGGAAAAAGTCCGCTCTGGATTCTGAAAATTGTGAAAAGTGAAAATAAACTCACTGTGGTGAATAATTGGGATGCTCTGAATGTGTCAGGGAATGATAATCTTTTGTACCATCATTAAATCTGTCGTAATTATTTAAATCCACTCTATATATTAACATAGTCCATCAATAATATTAAAAATTATTTTGTGTTTTATTTAGGGAAGGGTTTCTGTCTTAACGTTATTTTTTGTTCATGCTTTTTCCTTTAAATCTAATTCTATGTTGACTTGAGTATTGTGTAATTAAAATACTTGTGATAATTGTTAAATCCACTACAATTGTGACATCCCTAAATGAAAAACAGAATTATCAAATCAGAGTTATGGTAGTTTCAATGTTGTTTTTACAGGAACCCGTACATAACTGAGGAGGATGAAGAGGAGGAGGAGGACGTGGTGGAGGAGAAGGGGAAGAAAGGCAAAAACAAGAGTCAGAAGAAGCTCCAGAAGAACAGGCCTGTGCTGGTGGACGTGGACATCAGCCTGTCTGCCTACGCCAATGCTAAAAAGTACCATCTTTACATAAATACTGTGTTTATTCTAAAGGGTCTGTAAGGGTTTTATCAACAGAATTTTGAGAAAAGTTTGCCTCAACGTGTTATTTTTTTAGTAGTACTGGGACAATGCGACCATACTATGATAATCAATATACTGTATTTAATGGGTCATAGTGTTACAAAAAGTACTACAATTAATAAAGACCGTAACAGCAAGTAACAGCACTGTATTTGTGTCAGGTATTATGACTTTAAACGGACCGCCCAAAATAAGGAGAAGAAAACCATAGAGGCGGCAGATAAGGTCAGTTTCTCATGCATAGACCTGTACACATTTTAATTTGTCTTTATTTGTTTGTTTATATAGGTTGATTAATTGTTTAATTTTAATTTTAATTTTAATTT
>KN489615.1:0-11219 GCA_000787155.1 Scartelaos histophorus
GCACTAGGAAAGTTACACGGTGCATCTTTAATATCCAAAACGCAGCACATTCCCATGAGTGTGTTTGTTTTTCTGGATCAGACTGGACTTCCCTGAATAACTCCCGTTTCCTTTTACGTGAATTTGAAAAGCCAAAATGAGTGAGCAAAGCCTGACCTTAGCCACATCAGCACTTTGTCATTAAAAATGAGACGGCTGCTATTAATTTATCTGTGCAAACTCAGGGCTGCTGTAATGGAGACGTTTGACTCACACAAAAAAGGACAAACTGCTGCAAAATAGAATATATGGAGTCATATTTTATAAGATTTTAAAGATTTTTTTTTTATGGTGTAGATCTTGGTTTAGATCTTGTTTTTCGATG
Organism: Scartelaos histophorus; assembly: GCA_000787155.1. Taxonomy (NCBI): domain Eukaryota; kingdom Metazoa; phylum Chordata; class Actinopteri; order Gobiiformes; family Gobiidae; genus Scartelaos; species Scartelaos histophorus. The sequence continues at coordinate 365 of KN489615.1, forward strand.
TGGTTTAGTTCACTTTCAGTTTAGATGGGAGACTGCTGGGACTATCAGATGCCACAGTGGGGAAACAATGACTCTAGTGTTATTGTGTCCTAAAGCAAGACACTTCCTCAACATTGATTAGTATGAAAGTGAAAAAAATAACTTTGAAAAATTAGAGCTATATAAGACCAATGCATTCTAGTTGACCCTTAGACCAGGTTCTGATACCTATTAGTTTACTATACTATTACTTTACATTTACTATAGTTTTAAGTATCTGCCAGTAGTAAACTAGTGCAGAGACTGAAAACAGTATTTATTTTCTTTAAACAAAAGTAAAATAAGACAAAACTGATCCAAATGTATGTTGGGTAGTTGTTATTTATCTCTCCAATCACCAAAGAACAGCTTTTTACAAATAAAAACTGAAACACTATGAGACTTTCTGGGCTGACTAAGACAAGTAAATAGAATAATTTAAATAAGAATATCTGCAAACCAATATCTGATACTGCAAATTTGTCAGTATTGGTGCCGATATTCGATGCCTGTGTTGGCTTGGTGCATCAAATGACCTAAGAACTGTTGCCCTGTTTTAGAGACGCTTTTTAAGTCCGTTTAGTCTTGGGTTTGACGTAATTTAGATGTAGATTTTGGTCTGATTTCCCTCTCTGTTTCTGTTTATCTTGGCATAGACTTGGTGTAGCCTTAACATTTCTCTTATATGTTCAAATAAATAGCATTCAAAGTCAACCTAAACTTCTCTCAAATCACATGTTTTTCCACACAGCCCCACAGTCTGCATATATGTGGACGTTAGCTGGGTTTACTTAAGCTTCAGAGAGGTCAAAATTCAAAGGTCAATTAGAAGAAAGTCAGACTTTAAACTGAGCTGGAGTTATGAGACTTATACACGTGTAATTAAGAGGACGACCACCCAGAGCATGTTAAAGACCGGAGCGAGAACGCAGGATTAACACGTCGGGGCTAAAGACCATCGGAGACCTCCATAGGAGAGTCTAGACAAACTACTTAGGGGTGAAAAAATACACAATGCATAGAAATTAGCTTAGGGGTATGAACTGACGTCTGACCTTCTCATCTGCTCCATCTGACCTCCTCTGCATCTTCTACTCCATCTGACCTCCTCTGCATCTTCTACTCCATCTGACCTCCTCTGCATTTTCTACTCCATCTGACCTCCTCTGGATCTTCTACTCCATCTGACCTCCTCTGGATCTTCTACTCCATCTGACCTTCTCATCTGCTCCATCTGACCTCCTCTGCATCTTCTACTCCATCTGACCTCCTCTGCATCTTCTACTCCATCCGACCTTCTACTCTGCAACAGTCATGCCATTCTGTAAAGTAAACTTTACAGAATGTAACTTTTTGTAAATGTAAACTTTAAATGTAACTTTTTTTTTGTAGATATTTTTGCCTTTGTACAAAGTTAAATCTAAGAGGTCACCGCTCTGTTGCCATGTTTGCTGGGTTGTAGTGTGAAGGCATTAACTGTAAATATAAATGGACATACAGTGGCTAACCCGCTAGCAGTCGTGTTCCAAGTAGGAAGTAAGCACGGATATGGTTCCAGATCTATCAACTCTAATTAGCTTTCTATTGGAAAACTGTTGCCCCACTCTCTTTTATCACAGATTGGCTCTTTAGTTGCTATAATATTCACAGTTGGAATTCCAAATGAAACTCTGCTCCAAATGTGTCCCTTTGACTGCTAGCCTCAATCAGCTTCATCTGACTATGGGTTGTGCAGCTTTAAACAACACAAAAAAACCCTTAAATGCCTCTTACCACGTTGTAGCAGGACTTGTGGTCAGTGCCGGTGAAATGGTACGGCTCCACGGTGTTGCAGGTCTGCATGTACATCCTGATCAAGTTGTTTATGTGATTTAAAGAGAAGACGCACACCGCAGAATCCGGCGTAGCTTCTGGGGAGTCCGGTTTCCCTTTGGCAAACGCCGCGAACAGAACATCGTCATTCGGGCCCACCCCCAGCTGCTTCTGCAACTCCGTGTCCTCCTTGATTTTGCTCACATACGCCGCTTGCAGGATGTTAAAAACCTTTTCGTTTTCCGTGGAGCGTCTGCGGCGTTTGTCCGTGCGAATACACTGAAGCGGCATCTCTACGTAGCGTCTGAGCACCGTATCAGATGAGCACATGCGGACAATTCTGGTGTGGAAAGCTGTTGAATCTTTACTGACGCGTTGTACGGTTAAAAAGTACGTAAACGGGCCACTGTTGAAGGAGTAGACGTAGCGTAAGTAGTAGTTTCCGCGTAAAGATGGTAGCAAGTCCATGTGCGCGGCACTAGAGAAGAACGTGAATCCGTTTTGGCTAGTTTTCATTTTACGTACAGACATTGTGTGCGTGTTAGCGGTTGTTTTGTTGCCGGGGATTTCCGAATTCCCGACGAAAAATTTGATTAGGTTGCTTTCAACGTTGAGAACCTGCGATCCGGAGGCGCTAACAACAACGTCCGAATCAAACGGGATGCCTTTACGGGGCCTGCCTTTATCAGCGAAACAATAAACTTCGTGGTCAACAGTGTTAGGGCCAATTTCGTCGTCTTCATACAAAATGTGGCGCCTGCAAATCCCGTTATCCGCTGATCCGCAGCTGTACAATCCTTTATCGTAAATGTTTTCTGTTACCAAGGCGATATTCCGATTGTCGATTTTAGCGTTGGCGTCGTTCGCTTTAAGTCCGCAGGTTTCGTTCGCTCTCAGTGGTCCCGTGCTGTATTCTGATAATTTGGTGAGATTCGGAGATAAGGCGTAGATCCGATTCGTGGCGCCGACGTAAACTATTCCATCCAGCGTGACCATGTTCTGGATGGGGAATTCTGACGTGAAGGTGGGGAGTCGGTAGTGCACGTTTGGGTTGATTTTGGAGGTTTCGGAGGCGCGATCGCACTGGGAGGAGGCCGAGGATAGAAGAGAGAAGAGGAGCAGCAGCAGGGAGGGGTTCACACCACACACAGACATCCTGAAGGACACAAGAGAAAAACAAGTTAGTTAAACCTGACCTCTTGCACAAAATTTACTATTCAGAGCTTTTAATGGTAGAACAGTTGCTTCCCCTACTGTGATGTGCAGCTAGCAGGACAATAGTGCACTTCTTGATTTTTGTGGATTAAGGCAGCACGCAGCAGACTTATTTTGACTGTAAAAACAATTCTACTTTGGCCTGCGTGTTTCCATGGAAGTGTTTTGCCTATAACTGTCAGTATAGAGCAGTATTCTTTGTCAAACTGTCAGGTGCTGCGGTGACATTTAAAACAAATGTGGTTCTGTTTCAGGTTAAAAAAAAACCAAAAAACTAAATGCAAATATATTTATATGACAGTGCACTATTGTTTTACCATGTTTACTCTGGATCAACAAACTCACACTTTACAATCCTGCTGCAACACCCCCTCAGTTCTGGTTTAGTCCTGGCTTGGTCCTGGTTTAGATCTGGTTTGGTCCCAGTTAGAGGCTCATTTAATCCTGATATAGATTTGATTTGATCCTGTTTTGGTTCTGCTCAGTCTTGATCTAATCCGTCTTACAAGTTTAACAAGTTTAGTTCTATTTTGGACTTCACGGTTCACACGTGTCCTGATCTGAGCCCAGTTTAGTCTGCTTTAGTTCGGTCCTGGTTCACTTCAGAATATATTATCTTGACAGACCTAAGTGTGATTCAACAGCTCTGAGTGTGGGGTATGCAAATGAATGGGCCCCTTCAGTCTCTGAATGATTTTATCTCCAGTGAGCCACAACGGCCTCAACAAAGACCCTTCAGAGATCACAGATTTACTCACTGCTTCTTAGACTGCGAACGCACCGCCAATTGAACTGACAGAGACAGAGGGCAGTGAACACATCACCAAAACTAAGCTGTGGCTAAACTACTCACTGCATGGTAAAAAAAGACACTTGCCTATGAGGTAGTTTTTTGTTTTTTTTTTCCCCAGAGTTGTGTTTTGTTTCTTTCACACATGTTTAACACAAAAACCTGTTCTTCTCTCACACAAAAACACTGTCCCACCTTATGTCATGTGGCAACACAGGAAGTGCTCCACTATATTTTGAAACTCCCTCCACCTTCACTAGAATCATTTGGATCATTTCAGTCCTGGAATTGCCAATCTCTTCTGAACTAAAGATAAAAATTAATAAAAAACTACCACTTCATGACATCAAGAGGTGGAACAGAGCATTTTGAGCTTAGGAGATTTAAACAGAATAACAATAAAAGGTGTGTGAATCAAGGGAACAGCATTCTGATGTAGTTTAATGCTCCATTTCAGTCCATTTTGCATAATACAGAATCTTTAAAAATGTGAACTACTGTAGAGAAATTTTACAGTTAAATCATTGTTTGCCACTTGTTTTGCTCATGTGAATGTTCCACACTATGGCATTAAACATATCTTACATTTACCCAGTTACAGGTGTTTGCCTTGAAAAGCAGGCATTCTCAAGTCCTATTCACAATGATTAGTTTTACCTATGGTCCCCTTTTAAATTGTAATAATTACCAACGCCATCTGTGTTTTTAGTCCCGTGTGAATCGTCCATGTCTGTAAAAATGTCTGTAAAAATTCCACAGAATTTTATTTCCTATAATTCTAGCCTCACGCACACTCTAAACTGGCCTGTGTTTCTTCTGTGCACTAATATTGATCAAAAACATCTCTACAGCCCATTTAAAGTTCAGAAAATATATTTGTAACATTAATATGCCATAATTGAATCCAGTTACTGTTTTTATTTGTTTATTGTATTTAATTAAAAAGTGAAAAACATAAAACAAACTGTGGACAAGTAGCATGGGGCCTCTATGGAGAAGTTTGGGTGCTTTTGGTGCAAAGCTTGTAAAGTTTGTATGAAGAAACCATGAACGGATTCTGCTAAAAACAAACTTGGCGACAGGATGAATAAAAAGGTTGTTGTCTTGTTTTGGTGTGTTTCAGTTTGCTATTTCTGGAATAAAGTCCATAAAAACAAGCAGTTTACTAACGCTGCTTATCCCGTGTGACTGTATATAAAAAATATACAGTCACACTAAGTAAAACGAATCCTGTGTGAATATGGCTTTACTGTGAGCAGAGGCGCCTCTCCGCAGATCTGACCTGTCACTTGCTTGTCTCCATGGAAACAGCTGTGTTTAATGCCATGCTGTGTGTTTTCCCAGTGGTGAGATTTCATGAGACCGTCCGTTACCATGGCGCACACTCACACATTCCTCTGGTCACTCTCCCTTTCACTGACCGAGCTGAGTAACTCTGATGATGGTTCTGCACATGACTGGACAGAGGAAAACCACAGACCAAACCCGGACCAAACCTGGTCTAAACTGGGACCAAACCAGGGACTAAACTGGGACTAAACCAGGGACTAAACCAGGGACTCAACCAGGACTAAGCCAGGACTAAATCAGAACTAAAACAAGGACTAAACCCAAACAAACCAAGACTACACCAGTTCTTTCTTGTCTTGCCATCACTACTGCTCCTACTGGTACTAGTACTATTACTACTACTACTACTACTACTTCTTTGACCAATATCTTGAAACAATGATGCTACTACAGTTACTTCCTGCTGCCTCCACTGCTACTACTACTACTACTACTACTACTACTACTACTACTATTACTGTAACAACAACTGCTGATTCTACTGCTACAACAACTACTACTTAAAATAGTACTCCTGCTGCTACTTGTACAACTATTACTTTATCTCGAATCAATGATGCTACTACAAGTACTTGCTGCTGCTTCTACAGCTACTCCTACAAATAATAATACTATTAAAACTACTACTGTAACAACTGTAACAACAACTACTGATATTACTGCTACTACAACTACGACTGCATATACTGCTACTATTGCTGTAACAGCAATTGCTGATTTTACTAATACTGCAACTACTACTTTAAATAGTACTCCTGCTGTTACTGATAAGACTACTACTTCAACCAATATCTCAAATGAATGATGCTACTACAATTACTTTATGTTGCTGTTTCTAAAGCTGCTGCTACTATTACTAATTATACCACTACTGTAACAACCACTGCTGATTTTACTCCTACTACAACTACTACTTAAGATACTACTCCTGCTGCTACAAGTACTACTACTACTTCAACCAATATCTCGAATCAGTACTTACTGCTGCTTCTATTGCTATTACTACTAATAATAATACTAATAATACAAGTACTGTAACAATAACTACTGATTTTACTGTTACTACAACTATTCCTTAAAATACTACTCCTGCTGGTACTCCTGCTACTACTGCTAATACTACGACTACTACTACTACAAATAGTATTACTACTGTATAACAACTGCTAATTCTACCGCAACCTACAACTACTACTGCAAGAAAATACTACTCCTGCAACTATTATAGATATATTCAACCACATCTACGTGCAATACTGAAGACCATGTATAATTGATATAATATAATGATATTGATATAATCTGATATAATTCACTTAAGTCACTACTGATATTTATCCTAATGCTGCTGGACATAAACATAGTCATATTACTGTACATAACATTATACTATACTGAAGTCACTTTACTGAGATTTATTCTGTTTATATGCTGCACTGTTACTTTTATTGTACATAATAGTTTTGGTATTTTATATTTTTGCTCCACCAAAACAGTGTGTTACAATGGAGTCTATTTTTAAATATATTTTAAAATTATTTTTACATTTCTTTTTAAGCCATTATTTATATCTTGTTCTATTGCACATTACAGTTTTCCTGCTGTTCTTTAAATGAGCGTTGCAACACTGGAATTTCCCCACTGTAGGACTAATAAAGGCATATCTTATCTTATCTACTACTACTACTACTACTACTACTACTACTACTACTACTACTACTACTACTACTACTACTACTACTCCATAAAACACACACGCATTTGCATTTGAATTTGCATGATTTCAACAGATGTGGTTTGGAGCGCAAACAAACAGTGACGACTTGTTATAAATACATTCATCTTATTCATAGTAATGTCATGTAATGTCAAAATGAGAGAAGCCTTTAAAGGAAATGTGGCCTGCGCTTTTACAGTTTATCAAAGGTTATTTTTTCTTACTGCTAATGGGGAACTTTTTGTTATTTTTCCAGTTCTGTGATAAGATTTGAGCTGCACTACTTCTTATAACTATATGACTCATTATAGATCAAATGTAACTACTACAGTGTTTCATTCTGCTGTTTTATTAGTTGCAGTGTGAAAGCTCAAAACCTCCAGAATTCTAACTGGATAAAACTAAAACATCTTGTGCATCACGTCCAATGTTTTTGTAATTAAGAGTAAATGAGCGTTAGAATTCTTATCAGTAAAACCTATTTGATTTGAACATGTTTAACTCATATCTGGGGAAAAACATATAAGTCAAGTTTATGAAAGTTTAAATCAAATCTTCCTTTACCTGCCATATATTATGGAAAACTGATTCTTGTGAGTTTTATTTTAGCCATGTTAGAATGTTTTTACCTCCTCAAAAACATGCACAGAGTTAAGTCATTCACACATGTTTATGAAACTCTTTATTATTTGTTAGTCTACATCTCCAATGCTCCAAATGCTCTGTTCCACCTTGTGATGTCATGAAGTAGATGTTTCTTTTAAACATCTACCCATTACCTTTAGTTCAATGGAAATTCTGGAGTTGAAATTATCTAAATGATTCTAGTGTAAGTGTATGGAGTTTAAAAACACAGTGGAACACTTCCTCTATTGCTTAATGACATCACAAGGTGGAACAGAGCATTTTCAGAATGAGAGACAAACTCAGCTTAAATGTGGAAGAGTTGTGTGTTAAACGTGTGAATGAAACACAACTCCAGGTCTGTTTGTGATGAGGACACAACATCAGAAAACAGCCTCATGTGGGCCCTTTCAGACTTATCCTACTTATTGCTCATGACCAAAAATGTCTATTGTCAGGGGTGAAGAATGATGTGAAAATGATGCAGAGGAGTGACAGTGACAGGTGCAGAGGCAGGTGCAGAGAGGGCCCTGCCATTGGCGCCAAAAGAGGCTGAATTCCACAGATAACACAGGGCTGAATCAGAGCGCTACATTCAAGGACCACAGGGAAAACTGGAGCAAACAGGATGGAGAGAGGTAAAATGTCACATTTATGTACTGAGTCACTCCTAAGATCTTTGTTTCATTTAACTGTCTGGGTGTTTCCATCAGGAAGTTGCTGTTTTTATTTTATTTCAAGTTTTAATGGTGCACTGTATAACTTCTTGTCTCCAGAGGAGCTGTTATTGCATTGCCCAGAATGTCCCACAGTATGGCATTAAACTGATGTATTTCTATGAAAACAAACAGGCGATGCTATTAGGCCAAAGATATTTAATGCAACCGTGATGCAGGCTGGTATAAAGCCGTACTGTGGAACATTCCAGGTGAAACTTTCAGACAGATACTCCACCAGACATGTTCTAGTGTAGGCCTACACAACATACTGCACTCATGGAAATGTTTGAAGTCACTTTGTTCCTGTGAAATGTTCCTGTCATGGTGAAGTATAAATTATATATTTTATAAACGCACTGTTATTTTATGCAGTTCATGGCACTGCATGATTATTTTCATAGTATATACTGTACTACCATCAATTCAGTTCTCGCAATAAAACAACATGTCATGAACTACATTACAGTATATTCTTAATGGTTTTATTGTCATTTTTCAGGGGGTGGAGTCCACTATGTGCTTGTCTCCATGGAGATGTGATTGCACTATTGTTTCACAACATGACATTAAGCGTGTCCGGCATTTGTAAAATGAAATGTGCTTTTATTGCTCCAAAATACCGAGCAAATCAGGCGCTGTGAAGGGGGTTGCCTCTCCACAGATCTGACACACAGCTTGGGCTCTTTGTGGAAATTGCTGGGTTGACATCACAGCGTTCTGTATTTGATTTTGTTGTAATGTTCAGTATAGCAGGCTGGACTCTTAGATATGGCAACAATATAAATATGAGGTTCACCATTTGTGCAGTTGCTGTTTGATATTTCACGGCAAAAAACAATGTTATCAATAGGAAGTATGACATCATCACATTCTGCAATCTGAAAAAACAGTATCTAAGTTTAATGCCATACTGAGGAACTTCCCAAGCAAAGCAATAACATCTCCATGGAGACAAGAAAGCTGCATTCCTTCCATAGGGCAAGTTACACAGCACAGCTTTATCATGCCACTAGGAAGCATGACAAAAGTTGAGCGTATTTAAACGTGAAATGCAGAAGCGGTGAGCGCGGTGGCGTCACGGCGCGGGGGCTTTCGGGAGCGACGTCGTGCGTGAGTAATGTTCACGGAGCGCGAGGCACCTGCGCGAGCACAATGAAACCGAGCGCGAGAGTCCGACTGCGAGCGCGAGACAGACGCACGCGACGAGAGGAGAGAGGAGGGGCGGGAGAGGAGAGAGAAAGAGAGAAGATGAGAGGAAAGAGGAGAGAAAGAGAAGAGGAAAGAGGAGAGGAAAAAGGAGAGGAGAGAAAAGAGAAGAGAGAGAAAGAGGAGAGGAGAGAGGAGGGAAAGGGGAGAGGAAAGAGGAGAGAAAGGGGAGAGGAAAGAAGAGAGGAAAAAGGAGAGGAGAGAGGAGAGAAAGGAGGAGAGAAAGAGAAGAGAGAGAAAGAGGAGAGGAGAGAGGAGGGAAAGGGGAGAGGAAAGAGGAGAGGAAAAAGGAGAGGAGAGAAAGAGAAGAGAGGAAAGAGGAGAGGAGAGAGAAAGAGAAGAGAGGAAAACGGAGAGGAGAGAGGAGAGAAAGGAGGAGAGAAAAGAGGAGAGAAAGAGAAGAGAGGAAAGAGGAGAGGAAAAAGGAGAGGAGAGAGGAGAGAAAGGAGGAGAGAAAGAGAAGAGAAAGAGAAGTGAGGAAAGAGGAGAGAAAGAGAAGAGAGGAAAGAGGAGAGAAAGAGAAGAGGAAAGAGGAGAGGAAAGATGAGAGAGAGAAAGAAAGAGGAGAGAGAGAGAGGGAGAGAGAGAGGACAGGGGAAAGAGAGAGAGGAGAGAAAAGAAGAGAGAAAAGGAGTTAAGAGAGAGAAGAAGAAATGAGAGACAGGAGGAGAGAAAGAGAGAGGCAGAGGAGATGGAGAAAGGGGGAGATGGGACAGAGGAGACAGAGGAGAGAGAGAAGAAGATGTAAAAAAGAGTGTGATAGAGAGGAGGGGAGGGGAGAAAGGGGGTATGAGGAGAGAGAAGGAGGGAAATAAATAAGAGTGAAACAACGGAGGGAGAGTTAAGAAAGATGTATGTGAGAGAGAATAGAGGGAGGAAGAGAAAGAGATGGAGAGAGTGAGGAGGAAAAGAAAGAGAAATGGGAGAAAAAAAAGAAATTATAATGAAGTAAGAGAATAAAGAAAAAGGAAGATATGAAGAGAAGCACTTTTACGCAGCAGAAAGGAGTGAGAAGGAGCTGGGATTAGACTTGGATCAACATGAACCTGGCAGGTCTGGAGAGGGACCGAACCAGGACTAAAGAGAGACCGAACCAGGACTTAAGAGGGACTGAACCAGGACTAAAGAGAGACCTGAATCCGGACTAAACCAGGACTATTACGGTGGAGTTATGTGCAGACAACGATAAGAACGCATGGTTTACAACAACAAACAAGAACGAGAGAAGAGTTCAAATAAAACTGCACAAAACATCTAACTCACTTAAATAATAAAGTTTGTATAAATATAGAAAGGCTATATATTTATTCAATGCGCAAAAATATTACTTAAAACTAATTGTACAATGCGGAAAAAAAAAAAAAGTAAAAGTAATAATTCAGGAGATGATCAGATTTAGACCAA
>KN489621.1:0-18512 GCA_000787155.1 Scartelaos histophorus
TGTACATATTTTAGACCACTTTTGTTAATTTACCTGTTCTTTAAATGATAACTTTATTTACACTTTTTCCATCTTAGTTTTTGTTTCCTCCCTGACCTTAGCCGAAGCTACTTTTTACCTTTAGTTCAGTAGAGTAATTCCAGGATTGAAATGATCCAAATGATTCTAGTGAAGGTGTAAAGTTTAAAAACGCAGTGGAGCACATCCTGTATTACCAGATGACGTGTTTTCTGCTTGAAATCTGGGTCCTTTATATGTTTAGTTGTGTAGTGAAGAGAATCTGAGCACTTAAAATGATCAGAACAAGCCAGGTGAAGGCTGGGTCTTTTAGAGAGTATAGACGTTTTATTATTTTATTATTGAAAATGTCAGGAGGTGAGGGTGAGTCGTCCGAGCGCTCAAGAGAGTGGAAAATAAAACAGTGGAGAAGATACAGAAAATAATGTCTCATCTAACCACTTTATTTCCAAACATTTCCTGTTTATGTACTGTGATTGTTAAACATATCTCCAGTCCATAACGTAACCTTAAACAAACCCACATCCGTTATGGGCGGGTGACGTCAGTTGCTCCTAGACCTGAAGCAATGCCCAGAGCGTGGAAACACAGGCTAACTACTAACCATGTTCAAGGTCTGGGCACCACAGCCAGTCCAAACTTTATGTAACTATTCCGGTGGAGGATCAGCCAACGCACCAAGAAAGTTTTGTAAGTTTTATTTGAATTTCTTAAGGTATATCAGCGATAAAACACAGAAAATGTAAAACGTCACAAGGTTCACATAATACAGGTTATTTAACATGTTAGGTAATGAAAACTCAGCGTAGAGCCTTGCTCATTAACACTGAGAGGATCCAGTGGAGTGTGTGGTTTATAATTCACCTCTTGGTCACTCTTTGAGCTAAAGCAATAACTCTGGTCTATTGTTCACCCAAACACCCCAAAAGACTCTGTGTACTCTTGTATGGGATTATTTGTTAACATTTTTTATGTTAACACCGACCTGCATCCTGCTGATGCCCCCATAAGAACTGCACACCCCACTGTTTTGTGTTGGACCACACAATGTGAAAGAGGAGAGCTGCTGGGATCAATGCCTGTACTGCAACAGTGAGCAGCAGGGGCAGCCTGATCAAAGACTGAATAGGATCCATGAGCTGAAGCCCTGGTCAGTCTCTATCTTTGAGCTGAAGTTCTAACACAAGGCTTTATTTTGGCTTCTCACCTCTTGAAGCCTAATATCAGTATGTATGTGTGTCTGTATGTGTGTGTGTATGTATGTATGTATGTATGTATGTATGTATGTATGTATGTATGTATGTATGTAATTATGTATGTATGTATATATATGTGTGTGTGTGTGTGTGTGTGTGTGTGTACGCATGTGTGTATGCATGTATGCGTGTGTGTATGTATGTGTGTATGTATGTGCATATGTGTGTATGTGCGTATGTGTGTGTGTGTGTATGTATGTATGTATGTATGTCTGTGTGTGTGTGTGTATGTATATGTATGTATGTATGTATGTGAAGTAGATAAAGTTAAAGACAATAGCATCTAGCATAAAAGTTGGAACTGATTTGTGGAGCATCAGCTTGTTAAAATAAAACAATAAAAATGTTAATTAATTAAACATCGAAAGCCCAACTGTTTTCAACTCAAGAAGGTGATAATGTCAACTTGCCAGATGTATTAAACATGCAAAGTCTCTGATGAGTGAAATAATAATCAGTATTAAATATCTACATGCAAGCCAATTTTTTTTTGTTATAATCAGATCTAGATTTGTATAATTTCTGATTATGGACAAGCAGAAATGGGTTTTGGCTAAGTGGATTGTGTAAAAAAAAAAAAAGATGCAATGTCTACACTGGGTGAAGTGACATTTCAGGTGGTGGTACACAGACTCCTCTTGAGTTCTACTTAACTTAATTTAGAGTCAGTAAATAGTGGCATAGTGCTACTTTAGTCGTGGTGTAGCCCTGTGATGCGGTGGTACTATTAATCTTCTGAGCAATGCCATAGCAGCAATTTGAGTCCAAGGTTGCCCCATACAAATGAAAGATTGATGCTTGAAATGGAGTGGAAAGAAGCGAGACTTAGACTAACTCATTCCAGTGTTTAAGGAAAAATACTTCGACAGCTAAATATTTTTTTAGCTTGTATTTTGTATGAACAATGTGAGATTCACCGTCACAATGAATTGAGACTGGTCACTTAGAGAAAGGTCATTTTGGGGTTTCTAGGATTCAAAACCTGCCTGAATGCCACACTCGCATTGCGACAGAACACATTGTGATACTTTGCAGCTGACGTCATCAATATTTCCTGGGGGTGTGAAGCTAACTGTAAGCACTGCTCTGTCTGAGGCTTTGTTAGACTATAATCTGAACTTTATTTGAACACAATATGACCATAAAGAACTGACTTTTAGGTCCTTAAAACATTCTTAAAACATATATGACTGTGTTTGCTGATGCGTGCATTGTGTCTCCATGGTAACTGGTGAACATTCCACCCATAGACATATGTAAAACACCCCCAGCGTGACGTGTATCAATACTGCAAGTGCAAGTGATGAGTTTCAAATCATTCACGTTTGATATATATAATAATAATATAATACTGCACTGTGTATGTGACTTTTCTTTTCATCACCTGCTTGAAATGTTACACAGTATAGCATTATGGAGACAAGCCAGTCCAGTAGGCCAAGTTCCAAATCAGATCTGTGGAGAGAAGATCCCGCTCAGTATAAATACACGTTTTTCAAGGTATTTAAGAGAAATACTTTAAAAGGTATCAGACCTTCAGGAGGAAAATTGCATAGTGGACGTTTAAGTGACCAATAAGTAAAACATTTGCCAACATGTTCTTAGACAAGACTCAATTTGACAGCTAATTGCACAATACTCCACTACATTTAACTGAGTGGTAATCTACAAATGGACATCTCCCAACATTTGAAAGCCTCTAATAAACCCAATCAGTGCGTGCTGTCTGAACAAATGACTAAATTGTCTGGTGTTAAATTGAAAGAGAAAGCCCTCTTATCTCTTGAGTGATTGTAGATGGTTCTTATCAGATACCCACGTCAGAAATGGGACACAAAGAACAAAGAAGAGAGATGAGGGCCTGACCCTAAAAATGAATAATCATATCAAAAGGAATTGTTATCTTGGAGTTTGGGAAGTGCACAATGGTTCAAAGGGGTTCCGTACAAAGTTTTATCTGTCTTGTTTCATCTTTAAAAAACAAGTGAGAAAAGGATGTTGCAATAGACCCCGAAGCGGTGCTCATGAGGCCACGGGGCAGTTCAGAGGCTTGTTTAATTTCTTTATTTCAGTAGAACTAGATTGTGGATAACTTGCTAAAGGTTTAATGCATATAGGGAATTAAAAAAGAAGCTGTTATGGTGTTATTATGCATTAGATCCCATCATTTACAATAAACATACTAAATAGAAGAAAACATGAAAAGGTTCTATATTAAGCTACACTGACTCTTATGAGCTTTAAGACATGGTAGAATGTAGTTACCTTCTCAAAACCATATATGGTGTTGTGATTTGTTTCACACATGTCTGGATAATCCTTTATAATGAGTCTGTGTACATCTCCATGCTCTAGTCCACCTTGTGATATCATGAAGAGATAGTTTATGTTAACAGCCTTTACCTTTAGCTCATTAGAGATGAGCAATTACAGAGTTTATCCAAATAATTCTAGTGTGTGGAGTTTAAAAAACACAGTGGAGCGCTTCTTGTATTACTGCATGACATCAAAAGGTGGAAGTGTTTTCTGTTTGAGAGAAGAACTCATTCTAAATATGCAGGGTTTGTTTGTTAAATATGTGTGAAAGAAACAAACCACAAACCACGTCAGATCTGTGGAGAAGTGACCCTCCTTGTTGACAACATGTTTTACAATGTATTTATTTTGCAATATCACTGAATAAAGCCGGTATAGCCATATAGACATATAATGCCATACTGAGGAACATTCCAGGCAAAGCAGTAGGATTAGCCAAAAATTTTACTCTAGTAAGAGTAATATTACTTCAAAACAAGTAGAAAAGTATAATATAAAATAGTAGTAAAAGAAATGACATACACCATCACATCACACATTGGAAAGACAAAACATTAAATAAAGCAGAAACTCAAGTATTTCAAAATGATGGACATAAAATTAAGAAAAACTACATTATATCCAAAGGGGCAATGCAAGAAAGAAAAGTTCAAACAATTTAATACTCCAAGTACGACTGTGAGGAAACGACATTATAATAGAAAAAGTTTTACGTTCTAACATTTTTATATATATAAATACATACAAAAAATCTTGTCACGACCAGTTTGATTTTGAATATTTTTTAAATGAGTTTGGTGTGCCGGGCCTGTGTGTTCAACAACACAGATAAATCATGTTGTTGGACTTGGTGAGACATGATTAATAGTGAATCCATTTTCACAATCATTACATTGCAATGGCTGCAGTTATTAGAAAGAGAATGGCTGCATGTACTAGAATTCCCTCTGCAAACAACAAAGAATTCTGTTTTCATTTTCAAAACGTCTGTTTTTCTATTTTTGAGCAATAAAATGATCTGTAATCAAAAAAATATAAGGTAGAGCTGTTTAATGTCATACTGTGGAACATTCCAGGCAAAGCAATACCATCTTTATGAAGAAAAGTTACACAATGCACCTTTAACATGCATTCTGAAAATCCTAATTATTGTCCACAGTGAGTTTTTAAGCACACAACTTGTTTTCACCTGAGTCCTTGTTCTCTCTTGTCCGACTATCTAATTTTTTTTTTTGTGTAGCCACATCTAATATAAATCATTCTTTAAACCACACTAGGCTGGACCCTCTGGGAGCTCGTACACCCAGGGTCTACGCACATCCAACCCCTCAAATTGGACGGTACGGATCACTTTAAGCAGTGGAGACACTTTCAGACCTCGACCGTACCAATCTGCTCCAAAGTGAACCAATGGAAATGAAGTTTTAGAGGCCAATGGAACATGGCAGTTTCATTTTATCTTCAAAAGCTGCATGATTATCTGTACAAGAGCAAGACAAATTCACGGTAGCAACTGTCATGCTCCAGGATGTATTTAAAATTTGCTCTGTGAAAATACAATTGCAACGTAACTCAGGTAAAAAGCTGTTCCTATATGTGTGCAGGGGCTGTAGCGCTGACACGGTGCAGGTCTAATCTAAAGTGCACACAGATCTCAGCTCATAATGAGAACTGTTATCACCCGTCTCTGCCCCAAACCAAATGTTACCACTGAACTTCACTCAGTACAATGTTCCACACAACTGTTTTTCAATCTGATGCAACAAACAAAGAGGATTTCAAACTGGTGAAACTTAAAAGACTAATTAAATATTTAGTATGGCCATTTTGGTACAAAAATATGGCAGTGAACTGAAAGAGATGAGAAAGTCAAAATGTCTGATGGTTCTGTGGACATAAGAGAAGGAAGGAAGTGTCAGCTTTTCAGGAGGTGATGAAAACAAGAGTCCAGAAGTCCAGACGCAACTTAATATATTTATTTGGTTTAGGCAGAAAATACAGGTTGACCCCTGGGGACTGTCCACTTTTACATCCCTGCAGCTCCCTGCAGTATTCACACAGTTATACTGTAATTTTAGCAGACATCAGCTTTTTTACATGACTTGGATTCCGTGTTTGGTTTGGTTTACAGCTTGAAAATAACATGAACACCCCAGTCTTTTAAACCGTACATATATGGCCCTACTCTCTGGTCCACTGTACCTGCTCTAAACACAAATAACCTAAACATGTTTCCCCTTGTGTCAGCCTTTCTCTGAAGCAACAGGCTGCATGTATTTTTAACCCCTGTCTCACATGTCACATGCTGACTCTTTGTCTAACAACACACAGATTATGAAATCATGCAAACTCTTTCAAAGAACACACAGATTATAAAGACATCATTCCTACAACTGAATATTAAGATATTATTCCCACAGAAGCCAACCAGGAACCCAGGAAGCATTAAGAAGAAACCCTGGTGTGACTGGCTGAGAGGTAAGGCTTGCTGGTTGGTGGAGTATGAATAAATCAGTAAAAGTAATCGAATGTTTTGTTAAATAACAAAATACAAAATGACATGTACATTTTAAAGTCATAATAGTCATTGCCTGCCAAGTCCACATATTGTCCACTAGTCTCTAAAAGTTGGAGAAGATATTTGCAACTACCCTTTATTGTTTCATGTGTTCACTTTTAGAGTCCAAGCATCAGCGTTTACTTATCAATTAAACTATTCGTTTATTGAACCTCCTACATTTGTTTTTAAATCCCTTCTCAACCAAAACGGACTTTTTAAGGTCAAGTTGCATATATTAACATAAACTTTGAATGAATTGTCACAAGGCTATAATTGCAAAGACCCATGTGTGGTGGTTCTACACACAAATGTACTGATTAAGTCACACTGTGTATTCAAGCCGATGCACTATTGCAAAGTTAGTATTTTCCAGACGTGGACATGGGGCACTTGATTCGCTAACACTGATTTATTATGACCTGTTAGCAGCTTCATTACAAACAATGTTCAGTGATTCTGTCCATTCTGATTACGCTTAATGACAGATAAAGGTTGATTATAACAGTTAAAGATGAAACAGCGTCAGAAACCAAACTGAAACTTGTTAAATGACAAGTTGTTTTCAGCAAATATCACATCTTTAAAACAATAAAAGGTATCAAAATATAAAATAAATTAATACCCAATAGAGGAACAATACCACCTCTTTAAAATAGCTTAGCATATGTCCAGGAGGTCTTATTTAAAAACCCAACACCTTATTATCCTTTTTAGCCAGTATAGCCATATAGCCATATAGACATACAGTATAATGCCCACCTTATTATCCTTTTTTAGTCCTATAGCCTTTCAGGTATTTATTTTGCAATATCACTGAATAAAGCCAGTATAGCCATATAGACATACAGTATAATGCCATACTGAGGAACATTCCAGGCAAAGCAGTAGGATTAGCCAAATATTTTACTCAAGTAAGAGTAACATTACTTCAAAACAAGTAGAAAAGTATAAATTAGTAGTAAAAGAAATTACATACAGCATCACATCACACATTGGAAGGACAAAACATTAAAAAAGCAGAAACTCGAGTATTTCAAAATGATGGACTCAAAATTAAGAAAAACTACATCACATCCAAAGGAGCAATGCAAGAAAGAAAAGTTCAAACTATTTAATACTGTCAACATACGACTTTATGTCACTTGTAGACTTAATCACAGTAGGAAGAGTAACTAAAACTTTAACTCAAGTAGAAGTACTGTTACTTCAGTCAGTCAAACTATTTACTTTGAGCTTGGTTGTGCAGTTCCCTCTCACACATTACTGTAATGGCAGTCAACTTAACATTCCTGTCCCATTTGTGCACTTAAAATAATGACAACATTTTAAAAAAAAGCTAGAGAGGTAGTAGGAAGAAGTAAAACTGTTGTACTCCCACCCCCAGTACACATCTGTTACATGGGTGCTTTCACATAATTTACAACACTTCTCTACTTAGCATTCAATCAAAAAAAAAAAAGTAGTAGTAAAAGTATGCTCCTAGAAAAGTACTCTGAAATATCTTGAAAAAGTTACCCAAGTTAATGTAGCTGAGTACTGGGAGCACCCATGAAGAGCCTGTTTTAAAAGATCTTAAGAGTTCTATAGCCTATTTAAGCCGCACAATACAGCCACCAATGCACATTACACACAGTAATAGAAGCGAGCAGCCCTATTCCAACTCCTATCATGCTCCGAGACAGGTCACGTCCCAAAAATACTGCAGAAAATGAGCCCAACCACCTCTTGTGCACCTCTAGTCTAGACTATCGCCATGGTTACGCGCCTTTTGGTCCATGCCGCTTTTACCCATTTGTTATTTACAACATATTGTAGAGGCCATTTCACATGTTTGAGTAATCCTGTGTTATTTGTCTGTTATTTGCTTAAAATGCTCGATTCCACCTTGTGATGTCATGAAGTGGTATTGTTCAAGTCAACAGCTACCTTTTTTTTTTTTTTAAGTTCAGTAAAGAATGGCAAATCCAGAATTAGTATCCAAATAATTCTAGTGCAGGTGTGTGGAGTTTAAAAACACAGTGAAGCACTTCCTGTAATAGCACAAGGAGGAACAGATAATTATAAAATAGATCAGGAAATAACATAACATAGGCCCTTTTAAGGTGCAATGTGCAACACGTCTGGTGGGAACTTACTTGCCTCCATGGAAAGTTATCTTTAAACTTTTTGAACAAGTCGTGCACGCTTTTATCTCATCACGTCTGGACGACTGTAATGCACTTTATTCTGGCATTTCACAAAACGCACTTTACCGACTACAGTTAGTCCAGAATTCTGCGGCGCGACTTTTAACAGGAACCAAATGAACAGAGCACATAACCCGAATACTTGCGTCTTTGCACTGGCTTCCTGTTAATTTTAGAATTGATTTTAAGATTTTATTGTTTGTTTTTAAAGCTTTGAATGGACTGGCCCCACAGTACATCTCCTCCAAATTCACACCCCCGCACGAGCTTTGAGGTCCGAGGTCCAGCTCCAGCTTGTGGTGCCTAAAATGAGGCTTAAATCCAGGGGGGACAGGACCTTCTCTGTGGTCGTCCCAAAGCTCTGGAACGTTCTCCCCCTCCACGTCCAAACCGCCCCCACAGTGGAGTGTTTTAAGTGTCGTCTTAAGACTCACTTTTATTCTCTGGCTTTTAACACCGCATGAGTTGCTCCTCTGTGTCTTTTATTTATTTATTTTTTATGTATTTTATGGGTTTTTATTTATTTATTGCTATCTTATGGCTTTGCTCTTACTTGATTTTACTGGTTTATTGTTTTCTTATGGCTTCTCTTACTTGATTTTACTGGTTTATTGTTTTAGGACTAATATGTTTTATTTGTGTTTAATGAGTATTTATTTTATTATTATATTATTATTGTTGCTTTTAGTATGTATTTGTGCAACACTTTGGAAACTGTTGTTTATGAAATGTGCTATAGAAATAAAGTGGATTGGATTGGAAAGTTTTGCTTTGCTTGAAAGGTTCCATGGTTTTACATTAAACATATTCAGCTAGAATTGATTCATTATGGGCGGTTCTATGCAAAATACCATCATTCCCTCTGTGAATAGGGGTGACTCTCCGCAGATCTGACTTGTAATATAGCACAGCGCTGCAACCTGCTTGTTTTTCCTTGTGATCGAAAGTCTTTAAGTGCCAAATATAGAACAATAAAACACAAATGAGCACACAGCATTAAATATTGCACTTGGATTTTGGATATTCGGAGCATATCCTGCCGTCTCTAGTACACAAGATTTGCCTTGATTGTGAAATTAAAGATTATGAAATTTGTGTCACGTTAGTTTGTCGTCGTTTTGTGTGTGTGTGTTGCGTTTTTTTTGTATTTTGTGAGATCAAATAGCTATTCTATGAAAAGACCCAGGACTGTGACACAATCCGTAGTAAAGAAAGCTGTCATGTTGGATTTTACACATAAACGTATCCTTGGTGGCTGTCCTCATTCTGTCCTCTCATAAAAAAGGATCATCTGTGCACAAATCATCACTATAAAAATCTTGCTGAGTAGAATTTGCAATTTTTAAAAAATATTGCACATGGCACGACCATCATTGTGCAGCCAGAAAGATTTGAAATAGTCGAGGTGTTGTATGAAACACAATAGAGGCTGGAGTGTAGAGGCTTAGTTTAGCCACTCACGGACGTTTATAGTGATGTATAAACGCCATAGTGCTCTCTTTAACTGATAAAAAAGACAAAAAAAAAGGCTTCCAACTGGACATGGATGAAAAATGAAAGCCAAGTTGAACAAAAGCAGATGAAAGTACATTAAGCTGGTGACTTAGAGTTGGTTGACATGAATGTATCTGTTAGTATATCTCTTTAATTGTTGTGATTAGTGAACTCTTACTAAGTTGATTTCACAAGAAATCAAAACATTATACAATCACTGTTCATGGGTTTCAACTCTGTTATATGTAACAGAGTTGACTTTCTCATGGATAGTTTTAACTTTAAAGAGCTTTTAGCCATGTTATAGTTATTTTCCACATCTTTTATAACATAATGATCCGCAAGTGTAAGTGCAAGTGTATAACCATACACCATATATATGAATGGACATAGCTAACGCGTTAGCCGCCACGTGCCAAACAGGAAGTGCTCCAGGAGGCTCTTCCAGCTCCTTTTGACTCTGGCTCCCATTGTTTTACATTAGGATCTTGTCGCTCTTCACTCTGTAACTGCTGCAGTGAGCCTCTTCATCTTGGTCTTAAAATGTTCTTATTAACCCGCTCTACATGATCCTGAACTTTTTTTTAGCTACTTTTATTAGTAAAAAAAATTGTATTCATAACATAGATCCTGGCTCCAGATTCGCTCCTGTAACCGTCACATCACAAGCCTCATTTGAGCGGCGCTGAACTTTTTATATACAGTCACTTTATACACTTTTTTATACAGTCTATGATTATAAGTAGCAGACACAAGCACAACAGACCTTTTTCACAGTGGCCAGAAGTCCTGCCCAGGACTGATGGGGCAGGCAGATTTATTCATATTTCCACAGACATTTTGCCAAAGAAAACTATTAACTGGAAGTTCCACAACTCTACAGCGCAGCACTTCTGGTCGTTGTGAAAAAGGTTTATATGTCTAACCCCGACCACAACTTTAATTGACATTTGTTGATTTATGAGAGTTTCTGTTTCTGTTCTGACTACGTTAAAAATATGGCTTTTTTTAAATGGAACTGTGTGCATTTTGGAAAAACTAAATGTTTTTCTCTCTATATCTAATGTTATATCAATCTGTAGGGGGCGCTGACATGTCAAATTACTGCTGTGGTACTTTTTTTTACATTAAGTAGCAAGTAGCATTTAGGGCAAACTCAGAGTTTGCATGTGCAAATATCAGGATTTTGAATAAATCTTTTTCTTTAATGTGTGCAATTTTTGCGACTTCACTGCACACAGACCGTAAGATTTGGATAAAAAAATGTAGAATTGTATATTGATAAATGTTTATTTCACCATTGCTCACTGGGTGAATAAGGGGCGCATTGCTGTGTCATGGTGAGGGTCACTTCTGGTCAGTGCACTTACAGGACACTCTGCCCTTCAGCTTTTGGCGCTCAGGCCTAATCATTAAAAAGCTGCTGTGGGGCAACTAATGACCACAAGACATATAATGTTATTAAGGAAGTATACACAAATGTTTTAAGTTTTAAATGTGTTTTTGGGCTAAAAACAACCAAGTTACACGTGATGATAAATGACATAAAACCACTTTCTAAAACTTAATAAACCCTATTAAGAAAGTATACACAAATGTTTTAAGTTTTAAATGTGTTTTTGGGCTAAAAACAACCAAGTTACACGTGATGATAAATGACATATACATTCCACTTACTCACATACTTTCTGCACAATAGTTCTTAGATGTTTGATTGTAATAATAGGTCTCATTACATCTTTGAAAGCTGCGACTCTCCATAATGTCTCCCTATTGTCTTCAACCTTTTCAGTCATTCAAGTGCATCAGGAAAACGGCGCCAGAACAAAGGGTATAAATTGCTATTCCGCGCCGCAATTAAGTCAAAGATGTGCTACGCTGAAATGTCCAATACTTTTTCTCTCCCTTGAACAAATCTTGTTTTTTTCCACATCCAAGCTGCATGAAGGGTCAGTCTGCCCTCACTGATTAAAGGTCCTCCAAGCTGGGATGATTTGGACGGGAGGTTGGCCTACTGAAAGAAAAAAATGCCTAGATGTCAAAGCCACTCTCATTATAAGCATTGTGGGCGCTAATGCAAAACTCAACTGGAAAAATGAAAAAAAGAGTAGTACCTTGATTTTTAAACTAGTACTATTCACAGATTTTCATATTATTACATGTACAATGGTGCCTGATGATTCAAGGAAACATTTTCAATGTAAAATGGTGATATCTATTAAATTACTTGACAAGTTAAGCTTTACTAATCAGACTTATTTGTGTAAAAATGGTTTGGAAAAAATTTTGAATTTCAAAAGGAACTCAAGGAAAAATTAGCAAACCAAACATGCAAGTCCCACAATATGTTGATGATCTGAAGTAATTGTGAATAGAGGAATTACAACTTAACTAGATATTGCCTTTTGCAGTGTGGTTCAGCGCCTTGAATTTAAGTTCAAATTACTTACATTAAGAACATGTTACTTTTTTGAAAAGATTCGATTGGAATAGATTAGTTTTCTACCAGTGTTTTTTTCAAGCAACATTAGATTTTGTTTCTTATTTTAAGTGAAAAAAGGATTTTTTTTTAAAGTATCAAGATTGATTTTCATATTTTAACTACAAAAAGTTATTTTTTCTCGTTAATAGATCATTTTACTTGTCAAGTGAAATTTACTGAACAACTATGCTTGAAATAATCATAATAATAATAATAATAAAAACAATAATACGTTTTTGCAGTGCAGAGTTGCCAGATATTCAGAGACCAATAAGTCTGAAAAAGCCCAAAACAAACAACCCTGGCCTAATGTAGTTTAAAAAAAAACCATATTATTTATACACCAGTGAGCGACTGTTAATGAGATGCACATATTTTAATAGCATGTTTATCATCAAAACCAGCTCACCGTAAACCGTAAACAGTCTTTATTTCAGTCTTAACTGGGCAATCATAGAATGGAAAAAACATCTTTAAAACGTAAATGTGCCATCCAGGAACAAGCAAAAAAAAAGAATAAATAAAATGCAAATCCAGAAAAGAAACCCAGAAGTGGACTTGGCAATTCTGTCCAGTACCAGTTTTTCCATAAGAGTGTAAAACAATCTAGTTGTCTGCCTCTTCTTGTAATATTTTATTTTAGAAGAAGACTCTGTTTAACCCTCAGAAAGTTGTGAGATTAAACCATTTAACACACAAATCCTGTATATTTCTGAGTTCCTTCTCCTTGATCCCTCTCCTCGATCCTGCAGGAAATGGCTGTGGTAGTTGTGAGAAATATCTTTGTAGAATTTCATTGTTTTATGTGTCCTCTGTGTGTTAGAAAGGTTACTGGGGTAAAGTTGAAGGGACTGGGGAATATGTGGTCATCACAGGGGTCAAACGTGTAACCAGCATCTGCTCACCACCTACTGGGTACATGATTAACTCTTGAAGGTCCAGGCCATCGTATTGAAACCATACTGCTAGTCAAATGATAACCACAAGATGTTGTAAAACAAGGAATGCTATGACATGCGTGCCAAGATGTTCAGTTTTTAAACCTCCTGCTTTCACTGCACTATAGAGACGGTTTGTTACAGACGCGTTGAAGTCAACTGAATGATGACCTGTAACTGCATCTGCTTGAGTCAGAATTAAAGAAACCATATGCAACTACATCAAGTCTCCTGGACTCTTGTTTTCATCGCCTCCTGAAAAGCTGACAAAGTCCCACTCACAAAGGAGATACAGGGAGGAAAGAGGATATAAACTCCTGAGACCGAATTTGATTATTTTATCTGACGTCTGCCTCCTGAAGCCTCCCTCGTGTTTCCTCTTTTCTCCTGTGGTTTTCTTTGGAACACCACTTAACATGACACATTTGATTGACGGCTGAAAAATGGAGGATCGAGGAACGGAATCGAGGAGAGAGTCTTGAGCGACGGCCACTCTGCTCCTCATTGCGATGCCTCTTGGTGATACAGGAAGTGCTCCACTGTGTTTTTAAACTCCATACACCTTCATTAGAATCATTTTGACCCTGGAATTACCTCTATTGAACAATTAAAACTAGCGCTTCTTTACATCACAAGGCGTAAAAGAGCATTCTGAGCTGTGTTAATGAAACAAAACACAACTCCAGGAATGTTTTTGATGCGTTAATGACCTTATAATGTGGCTAAAAGTTCACAAGAGTCAATTTTGTGTAATAGTTCTGCTCAGATCCAATCAGAGGATGCTTTACCCAACCCAAACCAGCCCTATCCTCATGCTGTAGAGTTTCAAATTGGGGAAGCATTGCAAAAGGTCATACAGATAGTGCTTTGAGCTGTCAAACCACTACACAGCAAAGAAAACGCTCTAATATTGGATTGTACTAACCTTTAATAAAACCTTTTAGTGTCCTGATGGCTAAAGAACTTTGCCCGTCCCCAGTGCGTCTGCGAATAGCACATCTGAGTGGGCCTATATAAAGATTAATTGCAACCTCAATCCTGGTCCAAATAAGGTTAACCAGAGTCGTGGTCACCTGGGGTCTGCTTATCAAACAACAACTCCAGACGACATTAGCATTCAATTAGCGTAGAGCGGTAAGTCTCTATTGGATACTGTCAATCTTGATAATCTCTGGAGGGAACTGTGCAAGGAAACAAAAGCCATTATGAGATGTTGCTGTGGAAATAAGGAATTAAAATGGGTTATGGGTAAAAGAGTACGCGCTTGTCTGTATGTCTGGTTATCATTTGTTTTGTTTTTTTAATTTAACACTGCCTGATTAACAAATATTCTTTCATTATTCTTAGTTTCATTGGCTTTTTTTTTTTTATCAAAGCAAGAACAAACTAGTGCTTAGTTGGCAGTAGTTCAGACTAGAGCTGTGTTGAAAAAATCGATTTTCCGATTCTGAATCGATTCGCATATTAAATTCTCAATATCGATTTGCGCGTCCAAAAATCGATTACTAAATATATTTAAATACAATTATTTTTTGGTAGCCTATTCCCCCGGTAAACTTTTATCTAAGTGGCGTCCATGGTATTCACGTTGTGGCCACTCGCACCATAGACTCTGCTGCTCTCGCCATCGTGACAGACAACGGCGCTAATATGGTGCGTGTGGATCATGGGTCTAACTCACGTCGGCTGCTTTGCGCATAGAATCAACCTCGCTTCGCAAGCCGGTCTCAAACTCCCGAATATTGCTCGTCTACTTGGGAGAGTGAGGCACATAGCGAAGTGTTTCCATCGCAGTACTACAGCCACTCTCACAGCCATCAGGAACTACCAATACTTGCATCATTTGCTGTTAAATGTCAATCTAATGCTAGTTTTAACATGTTGTATGTAAAACAGGTTAAGGTTAAAAAAAATGTTTTTAAGAACACTAACCAGAATCGAGATCGGATCGGATCGAATCGGGATAATCGATCTTTAATCTTAAGAATTGGAATCGAATCGATTCTTGAGATTTTAATCGATGCCCAGCCCTAGTTCAGAACCACTCACCCTTTAGTTGTTTAGGACAAACTGTTTTGTTTGCCTAATACCTAAACTACTGGATATAGAAGTTTTATGTTATTTTATTTTTGTTTTCAGTTTTTATCAATCAGGCTGCATTCACACTTTTGGTCCTGGTCCAGGTTCTGTTTTGAGCTTTAGGTTGTCTAAATACACTATATTACCAAAAGTATTGGCTCACCTGCCTTTACTCATACTATGAACTGAAGTACCATCCCATTCCTAACCCATAGAGTTCAGTATGATGTGGGTCCACCTTTTGCAGCTATTACAGCTTCAACTCTTCTGGGAAGACTGTCCACAAGGTTGAGGAGAGTGTTTATAGGAATTTTTGACCATTCTTTTATTTTTATACACCTGTGGCCAGGCCAAGTGATTAGGACACCTGATTCTGATCATTTGAATGGGTGATCGAATACTTTTGGTAATATAGTGTATTTAACAATGTTGTACAGAAATCACCGTACATGATTTTGAACCATGAATGTGACTAAGTTTGAACTGTAACCTTCACCTACTCGGATTATTTAGATTATTGTCACTACATCGTTGTCATCCATTGAAATCCGTGATAACGTGTAGTGAGCCAGTGGGATTTTTTTAACCTATTTTTACATCACACTATAAAGTTCAAATTGTGCTGAACTATACAGTAAATAACAGTCATGAACAGCAGTAGTAATACTTTTGTGGTAATGGCATTTTTGCGCAATTGTCTGTCGTCGGACACGTGAATCCAGCTATAACTCAACCCCGGCTGCAAAGAATCCCTTCAAATTTTGCAACACCGCAATTTGTGAACCCCCGGAGTGCGTTTCTTGTTGAAGTCGCCTCTGGCATCTTCAAACCGCTTGCCCCTGAGTGACCATTTAGCCCTTCCAGTAAGCCGCCAGTGCAGCTGCAGCCCCATAATCACCTGTGTGTTGTGGGAAGCGCTGTCTCTTTATTTGTACGGTTTACATCTGCCGTCATCTCCACCTCCACACCGCATTTACACACCAGATTTGCAATCACAACACACAGAAAATGACTCACTTATTTAAAGGGGTATTGTGGAACTTTTCTGATGGAGGGCCAGTCAGATGCTTGTATCCATGGAAATGTTATTCCTTTGTCTGGACTGGGATTCAACTTTTCCATCTTCATTGGGACCAAACCAGACCACAGGTAAGATCTGTGAAGAGACAACCCCACACAATCAGAATGTCTGTTTTTCTACGTGTTTTTGAGCTGTAAAACCACCTGGAATAAATAAATGTTAGGTAGAACTGTCTATTGTTATTAGCAGTAGTGCACCTTTAACTCTATGGGAAAGTCACTTGTATGCCACGTGTGCTTTATAAATGAATATTGATTTTCACGCCCAAATGTTCCACTTTGTAAAAAAAAAAAAAAAAAAAAAAAGGCCTTATTAAAGTGTGTTTGACAGGTCTGAATACTCATTTTGCTATAGAACAGCTAATTAAAAAAGGAAATACAAATTTTCCCAATTTAGCCATTTTTTAGGTTTAAAATTTTACTTCCTGGTTGGAAAGTACGACATCACAGTACAATTCTATAACTGTTACCTAGACTCCTCTAATGTAAACTGAAATCATTATCTGACAAATACAAATATAAGATAACACCTTTATTCTATTGAATTCATGTTTAAAGTATCACTTTTTTGTGTACAATGTGTTGAACTTTTGGACAGCATTCTCCACTGTGTGATGTCATTAATACATTTAGAAGTCTCTACTTCCCGTAATTGTCAGACTAAAACTGCATCTGGAGCACAAAAACAGGAAAATAATGTCATGGTGAATTTTCAACAAATCTACATTTTTTGGGGAAAATTTAAAAAAAAATCTCTCACAAACACATTGTTTGGAGAAAAAAAAGCTGATTTGTGCAGATTTGCAAGCTGAACGCAAATTATATGCAAATCAAAGCACTAGCTAACCAAATGGCACTCCAGATGAATCCATTTGTCAATTTGGTGCACATATTGTATTATATTGAGGAAAAAAAAACAAAAAAACAGTGAAGACATACCTCTACCTCCAACTGTGACCCTGTGACAATGTGAGGAATGGTCTCGTTGGAATGAATGGAGCAGTGACAGAGACACTTTACACTGATTTGTGTGGAGGGGCGATGTAGGCGTAGACAAGAGGCATGGTCTTCACAGTGGCATGTACCCTGTGGTTGCAAAGGATGACAAGGGTCTTTAACGCCGTGCACAGCTTTAATTACAATAGTTATCATCCCACCAAATTAAGTACAAATTGGGCATCATAAAATTCTGTCACATGCATTTTAATCTTGCGGCTTAATGTCAATCGATGGCTAACTTTCAGCAATAGTGTGTTCTCATAAGGGAGCTGAGTGGAAGCTAAGACTAAAAACAGACTAGAACGTGCTTTTGTTTCTTTTCTTCTTTATAAAATCACATTGCCAAATCACATTGCCACATCATTTTGCCAATAACACTGCCACAAATTCAGAGGAAAATTCTCTTCAGGGTGACGTCTGCCACTTTGGCAAGGGTGGGTTTCTGCCCAGAGACGGCATGTGGAGATGACGGACACTTCAAACAGCCCAAACATACATATTTAACCATCACAGGGACTTACAAAGATGTTTAATGAGGTAGAATGTTACTCCGCTCTGCTTTAACATTCAATATTGTTATCATTTCCAAATTATTGTCAAAAGAAATGGTGATTTTCTGCGTTCGTGGCGACAGAGATGGTTGGTTTTTGTTGATTCAGATTGAAGACAGTGGAACTTTGTGACTCTTGCGTGACAATGTGGTTGTGAATGTTTTAATTTGGTTTGATAAAAAAAAAAAACTATAAAAAAATAAAAAGTATTTGTGAAGTCCTTTCAATTGACCACCAAACAGGCCTTTATAAAATCATTAAAAAAAGGAATACATTTTTTATGACAGAGGAGGCATTGAACTTGATTTTTTCCCCATTGTTTCATGTGGATAAGACAGTGACACACCAGACCTTGCATTCAATATTAAAACACGGACCATTTAGGTGAGCATGTTCTGATGTCCACTGGGTGATGCAAAAGTGGATGACCAATAAGAATTTAACAGTTTTATATCCTATTTGTTATTAGCAGTAGTGCACCTTTAACTCTATGGGAAAGTCACAATACCCATGCATTCTAGCCACAAATGTTGAAATTTGTGGTTAGAGGATG